>JBBUKS010486441.1:0-59746 GCA_038050645.1 Hedychium gardnerianum
TAAAAAAAATTAACCTAAAACTAAATTCAATATTTTTTTACTAAAATAAGAATAATAAAAAAAAACTTATTATTTATGAGCAGAACGTTTCAACTTTGAGCACTCGTGGTCAAATCACCCACGACTGCAAGATCCAATTGTGATGCTCACTTTGGAAGCATTCATCTTGTACTTCTCTCCTGTCCAGCAGTTATATTATTTTAAATTCACAAAAAAGAAAGATAATATCTTCTTTTTTAAAAAAAAACAAAAGTCGTATTGATTCTCCCAATAGAATTTGAGCTGGGTGCTGTTTAAAAATGAAACTAAAACAAATAAAATTAAACAGCAAGTGGCATCAGCGGCGCAGTATATGAGCTAACCCCAATAATTTTATTCAAGAACAAGATTCTCTGGTGATATGATTCGCTTCCAAAAGTGTCCAGATACCGTAGCCAAGTCCAATTTCTTATCCCGTGAAGTAAACAAAATAAAAACGAATCATCCAGCAAGATCTCTGAGCATGAACAGTGAACTGACTTTATTGTTTGGTCAACCACTCTGGAGCTTATAAACACCCAGCACTCATCCCATCCTTTCATCACCGAAAGAGGGCTAATAATATCTTGATCTTGTTCTTAGCATTAATTCTCTTCTGCCATTCAAGAATGGAAACCATCCCTCTTCTTACTTCCTACAAGATGGGGAAGTTTGACCTCCCTCACAGGTCAGTTTAGATTCTTTCTGAGATCTTGTTAAGATTGAATTATCTAGGATTTGCGTTACTGATCATTCATTATACTTTTGTCCAAACAGGATTGCTATGGCACCGATGACAAGATGCAGATCTTACGGCAACGTTCCTCAGCCTCATGCTGTTCTCTACTACTCCCAGAGAGCCACCAATGGAGGTCTCCTGATCACAGAGGCGACAGGGGTCTCAGACACTGCTCAAGGGTACAATTCTAGCTAGCCCCAACTCCATTGATCAATTCATCCGTGTTTTCGAAAGTGATTCACAATTCATTTGCAGATACCCAGAGACTCCTGGAGTGTGGACGAAAGAGCAGGTGGAGGCATGGAAGCCAATTGTGGATGCTGTTCATGCGAAGGGCGCAGTGCTCTTCTGCCAGCTCTGGCACGTCGGGAGAGTTTCCCACAACGGTTACCAGCCAAATGGTCAAGATCCGATCTCCAGCAGCGACAAGCAGATTCCGATCGAAACGCTGCCCGAGGGCAACGAGGTCTACTCTCGCCCTCGCCGGCTGAGCACGGAGGAGATCCCTGAAATCGTCGACTGGTTCAGGGCCGCCGCCAGGAACGCCATCGAAGCTGGTACGTCAATTCTTCAAGCATTTTGATTGCATTCGCAAACTCTGACCGCCGTGATGAATTCAGGCTTCGATGGGGTGGAGATCCACGGAGCCAATGGCTACTTGATCGAGCAGTTCCTGAAGGACAGCTGCAACGACCGCACCGACGAGTACGGCGGCAGCATCGCCAACCGCTGCCGGTTCGCGTCGGAGGTGGTGGAGGCGGTGGCGGATGAGATCGGAGCCGACAGAGTCGGGATCCGGCTGTCGCCGTTCTTGGACTTCATGGACTGCTGGGACTCCGAACCGGAGGCGCTCGCCTTGCACGTCGTCGAGGAGCTCAACAAGTACGGCATCCTCTACTGCCACATGCTCGAGCCGAGGATGGAGACGGTGGACGGCAAGTTGAAGATCCCTCACAAGCTGCTGCCCATGAGGAAGGCGTTCGAGGGGACCTTCATCGTCGCCGGAGGGTACGATCGCGAAGAGGGCAACAAGGTCGTGGACGAGGATTACGCGGATCTGGTGGCGTATGCTCGGCATTTCTTGGCAAATCCTGACTTGCCGAAGAGATTCGAGCTCGAGGCGGCGCTGAACAAGTATGACAGGAACACCTTCTACACTCAGGATCCAGTGGTTGGATACACCGATTACCCTTTCCTCGAAGATTCTTCCTAGATTATTAATTTGTGCCAGTTCTGTTCCTTGTTCTAATAAAAATGCAGCATATGCATCGTCCCTTCAGTTTTATTATGTATTAATTCTCGCATTTAAATGGATTTTGAATAATAGAAAACCTTCGAACAAAGATTTTGATCTCTGTGATTGGTTTGATGGTTATAAAACAATGCATCCATCGTAAAAATAGTTATTATGCTCTATTTATATAGTCGTAAAAATATATTTTTTTGAAAATAAAATTTTGTTTCCTAAAAAAAGCCGCTAAAAATATTTAGAGGGAGTGAGTCAACTTTTACTACGTCGAAATAGTTATTGCAAATCTAAATTTCAAAAGCTATAAAAGCTAGTTATTGGAAAGGTCTGTTCCTTTTTTTATTGTTTATAGAGGTTTAACTGGCACGCGCAATCTACTTCAGTATTTAAGAGTAAATAATATTTTAATTAGAATTTAATTCAAGAGGAGGTTTATTTTTGATATTTTTTTAAAAAAAATATTCAGAAAAAGTGTATTTAAATTACTTTTTATCTGTCAACGTGAACCAAACCGGGTTTGTTAATTGTTATAAAAGAAATGGTTAGGGCCACGGATTCGGCCCAAAAGCGTCCGCAAACCTACCGCCGCCGCCCCGTCTCGTCTACCATCGCTGGCCCAAAACCTAGTCCTCCAATTGCCGCCGCCCCAACTCGTCTACCATCGCTGGCCCAAAACCTAGTCCTCCAATTGCCGCCGCCCTTGCCGTCGTCGATCTGCGGCGGCGCCGCCGTTGAATCGCCTGGTGTCCTTGTTTTCTTCCTCGAGGAGTCTACTTTTTTTGAGGTAGATCCTTCTCCCGTTTCTCGTCGATGTTTTGTTAGAAATTCCTCTTCTCATGAAGCAATTCTTTTGGGGGATTTCAGAGGTTTCTTTTAGCAGTCTTCTTATTTTTTTTCCCCTTTTGGTCTCACTTGCGCCGTTCCTGTTACTTTCGGTTTCGTACAATAAGCCCTCACAAACTCTATTTAACGGGTTGAGATTCAAATAAATAATTAGATAGTGCAGATATGTTGTCCTAATCGTTTGCTAGTTTATGATACAACTTCCTTAGACATCGTATGTGTGCTCATTGTTTCAATATTTACCAAGCATTAGAGTAAGTCTACGTGTAAGCATGTTCTCGAAAGTGAAAGTGCTCATGAGCTGGATAATTTTTATATTAATACTTCTAATTAATCTATTACTGGGGGCTTTATATGTTTATCCAATATAGAAGTTTATCTTGGGGGAAAATGTTTGGTTATCTGATTGCCGTGGTGCATTTTGTCTTGTGTTTGCTGCCAAATTAAAGATTTTTTTTTAAAATATACAAACTCATCAGGAATGGAACAGAAGGGCCCGAGTAGTTCAGGTTTCTTTTTGTTCTTGTTAGATCTGATTTGTTCATACCTTGAAGTGTTCCTATATCATTGATTGAATATAGTCTTTCTGAATATGTAGATCTCAAATCTTATATTAGAGGTATGGTTATGAGCAATTGATATTTTTCCATCCTACAGACAACTCATCCTTCTTTCTGTGTTTTTTATATTTGCCTAATAGCTTGTCCATGTTGATCTGTAGAGTGAGCTACATGAAGCTTGTTAAATATTTCCTTGCTGACATTTTATGACTCAATCAACTTAACATATATTGTTTCTTTTGTTATTTTGGTGAATGCCCACTCTACTGGGACATTTTTTTTTGTTATAATTGATATAGTTTCATTTTCTTTAGGGGATTTTTAAGTTGTTACAGGTACTATGTTAATGTTTTAAATTTTTTCTCAATATTATACATGTTTGATCCCTTTTTTTGTGTGAGTTCTCTATTGTGATGTATTTGCATTGTACCATTTGATCTTGATTGTTCTTTACTCTCACTGCTCTGTAATTTGTCTGAGTTGCAAAGTTGCACCTTCCATTGTTACAAGTCTTGTGTTATTCCAGATTAGTAGTTGTTTGTGAAAATACCTCTTGCATCTTGACTTTTCTTCCTATTTGCTTCTCAGACATGGGAGAATTTCTATGTGCATTCTTACCTATATATAAATTTGCAGTATATGTTTTTTTTTTCAGTATGTAGGTGTGTGTCAATAACTGCAGGGTTCTATTTCTATGTATCATATTTGTTTTTCATTAGTTCAGGTGTCATAATGACACTTTAGTGCATATGAAAGATGTATTATCACTGTTAATGCAAGTGGACTGTTGGAGTGAATTTTTTGTTTTTCTTATTTATAAATGCCATCTAAAAAACATTGGACCTTCCATCTTTGAAACTTTGTTCTTTTGTTGTTGAGTTGAATGCTGCTAGATGTTGAAGACTGCATCATTAGTGTTTGTATTGACCTGAGAATTATTTCTTCTATCTTTACTCTACCAATTGGACTTAATTGTGTTTAAGGAATGTAATTTATCATTGTATCTAAACATCATGCAGCATAATGGAAGCAAGTGATGCTGAACTAATTAACACAGAAAAAACACCACCTGTTAGAAGGCATAGGAAAAAAAAGTCGATGGTATGGGAACACTTTACTGTTGAAACTGTATCTGAAGGATGCATACGGGCATGCTGCAAACTCTGCAAACAAACTTTTGCATACAGTAATGGCTCGAAGGTAGCTGGCACCAGCCATCTCAAAAGGCATATTTCTATGGGTTCCTGCCCTAAAATTAAAAGTCTTGAGAAGCAACAGCTTGCTCTCACACCAGGTGCAAAAAGTGATGTAGACACGATTGATCCACCCAAAAAACGTTATAGAACATCTTCATTTGGGTATGGTTTTGACCAGGAACAGAGTTACACATTTCTTGCAAAGATGATAATTCTGAACGAATACCCTCTTGACATGGTTGAACAGCCTGCATTTGTGTTGTTCGTTCAGAGTATTCAACCACGGTTTAGGATGGTCGATGCCAATGCCTTGGAAGGTGAAATTCTATCCGTATATCACAAGGAGAGGTTACATCTCATGCAGGTCTTTGGAAATATGTCTGGAAGAGTCGGCCTCACAGTTGGTCTGTGGACCACTAGTCAAACTCTTGGGTATATTTGCCTTACTGGACATTACATCGATAGTGATTGGAAGCTGCAAAAGAAAATGCTTAACTTCATGATGGTAGTTTCTCCTCATTCTGAAATTGCTCTTAGTGAAGCCATTAGTGTCAGCCTTTCAGAGTGGAATATGAAAACTAAGTTGTTTACGATTACTGTAGCTAACAATTCTCTGTCACATGAAATCTATAGTGCTAGTCTTAGAGATCATCTTTCAAAGAAGCACAAAGTGGTACTGAGAGGTCAGTTGTTTGTTGTACGTTGTTATGCCAATATTCTTAATCTAGCTGCAGAGGTTTTGACTGCTTCAATTCATGGTATAATATACAACATCCGGGAAAGTGTGAAATTTGTAAAAGCATCACCAGTGCGGGATGAAAAATTTTCTGAGATTGCCTCGCGAATTGGACTTCCTGGCACCAAAGCACTTTCTCTTGATGTTAGAACATTATGGAACACCACTTATCTCATGCTTGATGCTGCCGTAGAGTATAAAGACGCATTCACTTCCTTAGACGCGTGTGATGATAACTATAATGAAGCACCGTCAGCTGATGACTGGAAGAAGGTTGAGGTTGTTTGCACATACCTGAAACTTTTGCATGACTCTGCAAACAATGTCATGGGAACACCGGAACGAACTGCTAATATATTTTTTCCAGAAGCATATAAGATTCTGCTAGAGCTTACCAATGGAACATCAAGTGAGGATCCCCTGGTGAGCAGCACCGCAAAGCAAATGCATGAAATGTTTGACGAGTATTGGAGAGATTGCAGCCTTGTCCTGGCAATTGCCGTAGTTATGGATCCTCGTTTCAAATTGAAGCTTGTTGAATTTAGTTACTCAAAACTTTATGGTGATGATTCTACCAGATATGTTAAGATAGTGAATGATAGTGTTCATGAGTTATATCTGGAGTATGTTTCCCAGTCACTTCCATTAGTGCCTTATGCAGATCAAGGTGATGATAACCACATGAATGGCGTCGGCAGCAATCTATCTTCTCCAAATGTGCCTGGCTATGGGCTTATGGACTTTGATATCTATCTCTCTGAGATGGCTGTGAATGATTCAACAAAGTCTGAGTTGGACCAGTACTTGGAAGAGTCCCTTGTCCCTCGTACTCATGTCTTTGATATCTTGAACTGGTGGAAACTCAACAATATTAAGTATCCGACTTTATCCAAGATGGCTAGAGATGTCCTAGCGATTCCTGTATCAAGTCCAGATTGCTCCTTTTTTGGCTCCGGGGCTGGAAGCAGAGAACTTGATGAGTATCGAAGTTCATTACGACCTGAGACAGTGGAAGCCCTTTCTTGTGCTAAAGATTGGCTCCAATATTCACCCATCACGATAGAACAACCATCAACTGCTATAGTCAAAATGGAACTCTAGTACTCCATGGCACTTTGGTAAATATTTTACTCCTGACTAATATTTGTAGGACAGTTACTCATACTCTTCTATCTATGTTCTTTTGCAGAACATTATTTTTAGTCTCTATTCTTGTGTTTTTTTCATGTCAAATTTTCATCTCCCGAAATTGCTTCTCTAGTATTCTTACTCTCAAAATTCAGTATATTCATGCATTTAAAGTCTTTTATTTAAGAATGTTCAGATTCTTTCCCTTTTTTCCCCTTTCCTGCAAACCATGTCCTCCTTGTTTCTTCACTTCAACAACATATTTTTATCATTGCCATTTGTTTAGTGACTTGATGTTTCCAACGTTAATGCAAGCCTTGAATTTTAATTGTTGAAGGATCAAGTTCTGAACACACTGTTTTCAAGTTGCAATTCAAGCTGCATGCCAGTTGTTTACTTTATTAGACCAAGATAGGTTTGAGGAGCAGGCTAAGTAGTAGAAAATGAGGTTGTAGGGAAAGGGAAAAAAAATCCTTTTAGGAGCAATCACCATCTGAGACGTACATAAAACTACCTTATTAACTTCAAATTTGCTTCATATGAGATTGTAACAAGCAATTGTGTGAGCTAGACTTCAGATGAATTTTTTAGATCGGATCTGATTAGTCTTTTGGCATGTTTCTAATCTGGCTTATCATTATTGGATTGATTTGTTAAGAGGAAGGAGCTAGCGCTAGATAGACATCATGTAGTGTGAATTCGAGCATGATGTCAAGAATCCAATTGTTGAGCTTGCAGATGAAGCTTGCTAGTGTGAGGTTGAAGAAGGCCAAGCGGCACACTAGTGTGAATTTTCACAGTCCTCTCGTCTCAACGAAGTTAAAAGACCTATTGGTTGAAGTCCATGGTGCTCAATTTCACCATCACGTGTGTTGTGAACATCCAGCCTCACCGTTGGCGTACAACATTATGCACACTTCTATGTGATATTGTTAGCATTGCGTTCATTTTGAAATTTGAGCACCTATGTAAGTGCCATGCTTAACCGATTAATGTGCAACTTTGGATGCACAATATTCAGACTGCTGAGATGTTGGCGACTGCACTCATATCAAAATGGTCTTTCGGTATCGATAACAAGAGTGCTAGAGAAAATCTTTTGTCCAGCCTAGCAACATGTTGGCATGTAAATAATGTTTTTGTTGTTGCAGTCATGCGGCTGTTTTTTGCTAGTCAAGAACTTTTTTGTAGCATTTTTTTTATCATAATATTCTATCTTTAGCTACAAAGTTGCATTGTTTTGTTGAGTAGGATGGATAGTGTTGGTGTACATTGTGTTGTTTAACACAGTGCCAGGTGCCAATTATCAACATGACTGATGTACGAGTGTCCGTGTTACTGCTCGTTTGTCCCCATGACTTCCTTTCTTTTGCCTTTAGGATGTCCTGCTGGTTGTGAATTGTTTTGCGTACACAATATTTCATACGAATGATATATATATCCAGCTTTTTAGGCCGATTTAACATATTTTATTATTATTATTTTATTATTTATTATTTTTTATGAAAATAAAAAATGAAACGTTTGTTGTTAATATTTTTGTTAATTTATTTTAGGATTAATACGAAGAATGTAAATTATGAATGATTATTAATTTAATAGTGATTAGTGTATGCGATAGATAAAAATTTGATTATTTGATTTTTATTTTTTATAATCATAAATGAGGTGTAACATGATCATCATAGATACTAAAGCACTCCTTTGATTGGCAGAGAAAACTTAGAAATGTGACAAGCTTATTGTTGGACTAACCAAGATACTAAATACTAGTAATGTGATCATTCACTCTGGTGTCTCAATCGGATGCTCTTCGAGTCTATCACAAAGTTTGTGGCTTTTTCATCTTCATTTCGAACTTAGTCGCCTCGTGTGAAGCATAAGTCTTTTGTTGTTTAATTAATGCAGTTTATTGTTGGTACAAGTTAATCTAGGACAAAGCTGTAGGCTCTTCGACCTTCATTAATATTTAATACCATGATCATCCCAAGTAAAATATATCTTTTGTTGAATTAAAAAATTAAAATTTAATTCAATTTTTACTATAATGTTTTTTTTCAATAATTGCATGTAGAGCCAAATGCATTTTACTTAGGTCATTGTCTTTCCTCCCTTTTTAAACCGTGTCTCTTTTATTTATTGTCTTTTTTTCATGATATAATATAATATAATATATGAGATTTATGATAATATGAAAAAATTAATTTAAACATTAGAGATTCATGAGATTGATCTCAGTAGAATGTTAAAAAAATTAATTATATGATTTTCATTTTCATCCATTAGTTATTTGACGATAGATTATAAATTATCCATTAGTCATTTGACGATTGATTATAAATTAATTTTATAATTTATCTTTCTTTTTTTTGTTATAATTATGTGATTTTCATTTTGGTATCCTAAATGTATAATTATTAACTGAGAAACTTGTTATATATATTTTGTAATTTTTCCTACCAAGGTTTAGTCCATTGCCTTGATACATTAAGAAAACAACTAAGTGAAAGAAAATACAAGTTTAAAACTATTTGATTAATCCCAAAATGTTTTAAAATGTGTTAAAAGTGAATACATAGAGTCTTAACTGGTTAAAAGACGATTAAAAAGGTAGACTGACACATGAAAACTAATTAAGCAATTAATTAGTGTCTAGAACAAAAGCAATTCCAACTCTAATCATTGGTTTAATGTAGAACAAATTGACAACTTTAATCAACTTTGATTAAATGTTAAAATAGACACTTGTAACTCAATGAACATATTGTCCTGCTTTATCTCCATCTCCATTCAGTTTGTTTGTTTTTTTGGTTAGATTTTTTATCATTTTTTTTAGGATTTAAGATCAAATCTATTTTATAATTGCTAAAATTTCTTGAAATGTCATCTTCCTGTTACATTGTTCCCTTTCTTCAGATTGAAGAAGAGATGATAAATTTTAGTCCTGTAATAATTTTTATAAAAAAACACCATACATATTTAAATATCATTTCCTTTTTTCTAAAAAGGCAGAAAACTAAAAAACGTTTAAACTATAAAAACAGTGCCCTCACGCAGGATCGAACTACGGACCTTCAGTTTACAAGACTGACGCTCTACCACTGAGCTATAAGGGCTTATTCTTTCAACTATATCACTTATAATATAATATAAACTAAATTTAAAGTTTAGGGATTAAGGTTATAGGAAATATTGAAGATGATAATGAGCGATATAGAAATTATTTGACTAAAGAGTCGAATGTTTAGAATCTTTTGTTTGTCAAATAGCATATCGATTTTCTCTGTATATGAAAGTAAGGGTGTGTTAAGGATTCTTTTACTGTAAAGAAATATGTTTTCCTCAATAATAATTATTTTTTCTTATATACATTTGACTCGATCTATAATCAAGGTTAATAGCAAATATATCTTTAGTCAATTAAAAAAAAGACATAATAAATATTTCTTTGTATATATATAATTTTTAAAAAAATTATACCGACACAATATATTACACGAAACAAACAAGATAGTACCTTATCAATAGTTTTAAAAAGATTGTCGATGAGATCTTTGAATATGAAAATTACATTTAGATGCTTTTAAATTGATTATTAAAACTCAAATGAAACAACATGATATAATAAATGACATTCCATTATTTTTATGTACAAAAATAGAAAAATGTTACAAATTAATTGAAAATGAAAAGCTAGTGCTCACAAATGATACATAGTTAAACTATAAAAGCTATGTTGCGATAACTTTCATGATTTTGTTTTTCTTCCTATTCAAGCCTAAAATGTGCATGACACTGCCACACATAATCATATTTGAGAGGGAAAAAAAAATCAAAAGGACATCAATTTTTTTCATTGTAATTGTCCAAAAAAAAAGCACCTCCTTTTATTATTTTTTAATAAAAAAAATCTCACCCATCCCGCATGCATTTCTACCATTTACTTTTCAAAATTATTCTTATTTTTAATGACATATTAACGATTACAAGATATAACTATTACATAATTATAACACTTATAATTACATTGGCTGAGGATTGACCTCAAAATTTATTAGAATAAATATTCATATAGATATCAACTGTACCAATCTGTGAGGGCGAAGTGTCCACATTATAAAAAATAAAAATAAATCAGATAATATCGAATCTAGGACGACCAGTCCGACCTTATGAAAGTTTTTCATTAGTTGCTAGGGTAAATCGGGAAGCACTCGCGACGAGCGACCCAAAAGTCCAACATCTTCTAGTTGCGTGCCCAAAAATCCCTATAAATATATCGTAATTGGGAATCAAACTACGAATGTCTGGGTGACAACTTAGTGCCCTTCCACTGAATCGTAGGAGCTATGAATTGTTGTTGCTACAACACATTATTATGAATGTTTATTAAAGTCAAAGTGCTGATGTAATATAATATCGATTAGTATTGACTAGAGATGTGCCCATATTGTAGCAGTTATAATACAAAACTACTACAATATAATTTATTAAAGTTGGTTAGAGTTGAAGTGTCCATGTTGTAACAACTATGAGTTCATAGATATTATAATAGCGCAAAAAATAAGTATAATTTCATAAAGTAAGATGGGTGGGGGAGGACACCCTTTTGATTTTTCCTCATCATATTTTGCTAGAATATAATTTTGTATCGTCTAAGTTAGGGCTAAGCAATTGGTTCAAAATCGAACCGATCAAATTGATTTAATCAAAATCGAAAAAACCCAAAAAAATTTGAACAAACTAAACTGATCAAACTTTCTAATAAAAATTGAATAAACCGAATCGATAAAATATTGGTTAATTAGATTTTCGACCGAATTAATCAAAATTTTCAACAATGATACATTTCTATTTGATTAACTCTTAAGTCGACCAGTGACGTAACTAGGATTTTCAACCAGGGGATGAATTCAATAAATTAAAAAAATCAATACAACACAAAATGTATAATAAAAGTCATATATTAACTTAATCCATATGTTTTTACAATAATATTTTCCAAGATTTCATGCTTTGAAAATGTTGAATAATAACTTCATTATCAATTGTATCAAACACATCTCGCTCAATATATGATACAAAACAATCATTTACTATATCATCTCCCAAACGATTATGAAGTGAGATTTTGATTATTTTTATGGTTGAAAACACTCTCTCTCTACAGTTGCGGTTGCAACAAGTAATATCGATGTTAACTTCAAAAGTAAATATACCAAAAGATACAGTCGATATTGTTGGATCGTATAGAACATGAGAGGGGGGAGGGGTGAATCACGTTTTAAAACTTTTCTTTTTGTTTAAAAAACTTGTCGAAAATTCGAGTACGCAGCGAAAAATAAAAATACTTTTATTTTTTTGGTTCGTAGCCCCGTGACTACTACTCCAAGTCCCACGTCCCCTTAGGACATTTTTGACGGACAATCCATTAATATTCTCTCCGAAGAACCTTCAGAGAGAAAGATCGACTATAAATATGAAGGAAGTGTAACACCCTACACTTCCTACAACAAGTATATGTATTATGAAAATAAAAACATTATACCGACAGTAATCATAGTAAAAGGTTGGAGCTCGATGTCAATGTTATTCTTGTTGCAGAAGTTCGCTGGAGCGTAGATTTGGCATAGGAAAGCCGTAGCATAACGGTTGCACAGAGGCGACACAGCAAAAATGAATAGAAGAAGTGATAGTCTGACCTGTGGCCGAACCCTCCATATATAGTGCATTGAGGGCGCCTCAAGTGAAGTTCATCCGATCTGAGAAGTTTGTTGTTTATCCTCTCTAGGGCGCCTCCAATGCTTCGAGCTTATCCTTCATGATAAGTGTTGGAAATACTATTCACTCGAGACACTTCCGTTCACCCGAGGTACCTTTGTTCATCTGAGGCGCTTGGAGTATTGTTCATCGCATCTTGATTTTTCACTTCAAGTTCCTACAAAACATGTTAGTACAAAAATAACAAAATTACCTACAAAGCAGAATCAGTAAAATGCAATAATAAGTATTTGTTTGACTTAGATCCTATCTAACCACGATCAGGATCTAGTCTCAGTCTCAACTTATATTTTTAGATTGGATCTAAGTTGGACCGACGCCTAACATCCCTACTAGGACTCAGCCTCATTGGATTTGCTCCTCTAGTTTGTTTACCTTACTTACCAATCGCGGACTTTCTTTCTCAACATCTGATCTACCGACCCACCAGGACTTCCTTCTAGATGCCCCATCTGGACTTCAGACAGTCGTCTGGTCATGCTGATTCAACTGGACTTCCTGTCAGTTGTCTAGTCCTCTCTGATCCAGTTGGACTTCCTGCCAATCGTATGATCCTTCCTAACTCGACTGGACTTCTATCTAGTTTTGATCTTCTAGATCTGTCAAGTCAATTAGCTTATACACTTAGCTCAAGAGGTTAAAAAATAAGAGTTCAACTTTAATCTATTGTGGTCATACATCAAAATCTGAGTTAGACTATCAGTACAAATTACACCAACATATATTTCTTCAATTGAGTCATCCTTTTAACAAGCTCGCTAGTCCCCGCAATCTCAGATAACTGATTGTTACTTCGCATGTCAAAAATAAAGTTATCAAGGTGGTGCTCAAGATGTATTTACTCTATCGGGGAGAAATCAAATGGAAAAAACTAAGCAAACTGAAATAATTTTCTCTTACCATAAGCAAAGAATGAATTGATGGATCAAGACAAGTCATACATAATAACAACTCTGTGTTAACCTCATTAAAGCAACTGTTCAACTCTTAAAGTTGTAAATCTATCACTTCATAAAATGTTTCAACGCGATAATAGTGAAGATTTGTCTTTCCTTCAATATTTCATCATGATCTCCCATGAAAGGTGAACAAGTCTTCCATGTGTGAGGTGACTACCTCATATTTAACACACAATAAAGAAACTTCATTCAGTAACAAATCATAACCATCATCTCTCATGGTTTGTAGTTGATGTTTGCTTGATCTTACAAGAATATTGACATTTAAGATGTCTTGATCTTTTCTTTGCAAAACTTGCAACAAATCATTCATGACTCCCTAGATATTTTTCATTAAGTGCATCCAAAATATGAATTCATATTTTTCTATCAATTCCAATAGATTATTTGTTTGCGTCCTTTGCTTGTGATCTTTTCCCTCCTCTTTAACAATTAAAAGGATGTCCATAACTAAAGGATACAAGCATATCAAACTCAATAATATATCATAATGTGAACCCTAACATGTACTCCCATCTCTTTTCAATGTCTTCTCTTGATTCATACCTCGTCTAGTGAAGATATCATCATTGAAAAATCCTTCAATAATTTTTTCAAATTGTTTCTCACAAAGTATGTCTCTTTGCTTGTATGACACTCCAACAATATTGTTCAACTATGAAACCACATCAAAAAATGTAGAAATCCTTATGTGATTTTCAGCAATAGTTACAAGTGTAAGTTGTAGTTGATGAGCAAAATAATGAACATAATAAACAAACTTGTTCTCCATCATAATTAAACTTTTTAAGTCATTGAATTCTCCTCTCATATTGCTAGCTCTATCATATCCGTGCCCTTGCAAATTAGATATAGATAACTCATGTTGGCACAATAAAGAATCAATAGTAGTCTTAAGTGATAAAACAGTAATGCCACTTACATGTACCATGCTTAAAAATGTTCAAAAATATTTTCTCTTTCATCTACAAATTGTAAAACAACTATCATTTTCTCTTTAACAGATATATCACAAGCCTTATCAACCAATATAATAAATAATTCATCACCAAGATCTCCAAGAATAGAATTAGTGGTTAAATAGATAATTTTGTTGAATATTAGGCAATGTTAATTTAAGGTTTGAGGAAGCATTGTCTAGTGCAACTCTAATTATATCTTTATTATGGTCAACAAGAAATCTTAACAGTTTAAGAAAATTAACATGATTGAGTGAGTCTATGAATTTATCATGACCACGAAATGGTAATCCTTATGCACAAAAAATCTTATGCAATCAATTGATGATGTCAAACGAACATGATAATCACCACCACTTTGACCACCATGATCAACTTTGAATAAATAACAATAAAAACAGAAGGTCACATCTTTTGCAATGTTGTACTCTCGCCAATTAGGATGATTACTGAACCATATAATTTAAAATCTTTGTTTCTCCTTTGGACAAGAACGCTAAGAAAATTTGTGTTTCTTAGGCTAAAAATAAACCTTTTTGCAAATATTAATGTCGAACAATTTCTCTTTCATTCACATTATACTCGAGGATGTTCTTTCTTAGCCCATGATCACTGGAATACTCATTTGAATCAGAATCAGGAGGTGGTGGAGGAGGAGGAGGAGGAGGAGGGGGAGATGTCCTGTTTGAAGTAGGTTCATCTCGCATCTTCTTAAAATACTTCAACATTATTATTTTACCTAATTTATCATTAACATAATATTTTAGAAACATAATCACCTAATTTAAAGACTATCTTTTTCCAACAATTTAGAAACAAATAACAAACAAAATTTCCTAAAAGTTCCAAACTTTGCATTTTATTTCACAACTACACACAATAATTTCCAAAAATTATATTTCACAATTATAATGTATCAACACTTCCAAAATCGAATTATCCAACTCTAAAAAGCTCTATATATATTTATAGAGAATTATTTCATTATTACTCTGATATAAATAATCTCATGTCTTTTATAAATTATAGAATTGAAATTCTATAGCACGAGGGTTAGATTCACTTCTTTATTAACTTAGTTGAGAAGTTATATAACTTTTTATGAGCGTTGAAACGAAACTCTCTCGTATGATTATATTGTTTATTTCAGTTATAAGAACTACATGGACCCAAGTTATTTATGATATTCATTCACTCTTTATTTTCTCATAATTGGTTATCCCTTTTTTAGTTTCATTATTAAATTTTGGAAGAACGACAACAGATAATATATTAAAAGGATAATCAAATATGAATGACAAAATAAAAAAAAAAGATATATAGACGTATGCAATTTATTATCATTATTATTATTTTCTAACATAATGAAATTATTAAGCAAAATCACATTGCTAGTGTGCAGCTTGTTTATCATTGCTAGTGACAACTTTAAAAATATCGTATTAGAGATCATGTAAAATTATAAGTTGGATACTATCTCTTATCCAAATCCCTAACAATTATGATAGTTGCAAAAGAGGAATAAAATGAATCGATTTATTCGATTTAACCGAATTAGGAGTTTTAAAATCGAGACCGAATTAATTGAAATAATCGATATTTTTAACAAAAAATTTGAATTTCCAAAATATCTGAATCGAACTTTTAAATTCGATCAATTTGATCAATTAATTTGATTTAACCGAACTTTTTCTCACACCTAGCTCCATCTATTTTTCTTGTTACTAATAGATTATTAGTAACAAGAAAAATAATGTCGATGCTAACCCTAAACTCAAAAATTTTCCGCTCTTCCAAGCCCCGCTCTCTTTTAGGCCTCACTCTTATTTATCCTTCTCTCCATCTCTTTCAACATCCCTCTCTCCCTTTCTTTGTTGGATCCAATAACATGTTTTCTTCTACACTTGTTCTATCGCTCTCTTACGCTCCCTCGGTGCCTCCATTCGTCGCTTTGGAATCTCACGCTCCGTCGCCTCCATCTACTGCCCTTTCTCCCATGTTGGAATCTCCGTCTACTTCTATTCCCTCCATGTTGGAATCTCTGTCTACTCCTATTTTAGGATCCGCTGATTATGGAGATCACTTCGAGATCCTCATGGATGAGTTGAAGTAGGAGAAGCACAATCTTGAACAAAGGATTGAGCATATGAGGATAAATGCAACTAGCCTTTGTGAAGACTCTACAGTAATCGACAACTTATCCAGAAAATGCATGTGTCATGATTTAAAAAAATGTAAACACTCAAATCTTGAAATTATGTAAATAAATTAATTAGCTCAAATATGAAAATAGCTAGTCATTCAGTTGAAAAAGAAGTCGATCTCAAGATTAATGAGATACAAAAAGAAAAGAATGAAGTCGAAGTAGAACAATTAGGAGTAAGCAAAAAATTTGGTTAAATCAAATTAACCTATCAAACCAATCAAATTTAAAAGTTTGATTTGATTATTTTAGAAATTCAATTTTTTATTAAAAAATATTAGTTATTTCGGTTAATTCAATTTGGTGTCAATTTTAAAACTCCTAATTCTTTCATTGCTCTTTTGTAATAATCATAATTGTTAGGGATTTGGATGAGAGATAATATCCAACTTGTGATTTTGTATGCTCTCTTATGATATCATGTTCTCAAAGTTAACATTAGCAATGATAAACAAACAGACATTTACAAAGTTGCTAGCTTAAAAGTTAATTGGATAAAAAATTATCATTGTCGAAAAGTTTGATTAATTCGGTTGAAAATTTAATTAATAGATATTTTTCGGTCTAGTTTGTTCGATTTTTATTGAAAAGTTCAATCAGTTAATTTTTTAAAAATAATTAATTTATTTAATTTTAATTAAATCAATTTGATCAGCTGGTTTTGAGCTGATTGAACCCTAGTCTAAGTATTAAAGCCTAAGAGATCACATAAATTTAATCAACATTATCACCTTATAATCCTTTATAAAAACACATATTTAACACAAGAGTAGTAAAAGAATGTCTTTTAAAAATAACTTTGGGCAAAAGTTCATTTTAAATCAACTCCAAAATGTCCTAAGGGCTTAAGTGCCCTTATCAAGATAATTAAATGAACTCCAACATGATCAATTTAATTAAAAATATATAATTTTATCAATATGTTTCCAAAAAATATGTTTATACTAATGCATAGTTAGAATTTTCACTTTATTAATTACATAAAATATTTTATATTGATAACAAATATATTACAGGTCAACAAGTTTTTTTTGATATTATATTACACGTGTATTCATTTGGCAAACAAATTTTACAAAGACTACTGTAAGGGATCAGGTCAACAAATTAGCAACGTACCGTTTTCTGTTGTTTTTTCCAAAATCGGACTCGGATCCAAAGTTCCTTTTCCCCCGCCCCTTATTTAGCTTTCCTTATTCTTGAAATCCCCTTATCGGCCGTCAGATTTTAAAATTTAACGGTCAAGATCTAATCCAGCGCCGCGCCGACCAAAAGCGACCCCCGTCCGCGTTCTATAAATTAGGGCGAGACTTGAGAGGTCGAGGCGGCTTGTGGGGCTTCGGTTCTGGATCTAGACTCAGCCGCCTGCGTTCGCTGTAGGCATCGCAAGGCTCGTTGAAGAAGAGAGGGGAAAGGCGAAGGGAGAAGAGGCGAATGAGGGGATAGAGGAGGGGAGCGTTCGCTTTGCAGGGTTTCATGAGGGACGCGTGGTCGTCTTCCGAACTAGGTTTCTGATTTATGCTCCTTTTCTGTTGCTTTTTCTCTTGATTTGGATTTGTGTTTCAAGGGTGCATCTGGCTGGGATTTTGTGCTCTAGATTGCTTAGAATTAGATGCGAAACCTTTCCTTTTGATTTGGAGACGCCGGTGTGTCGGATTCTCACGCCTTTCCTTTTTAGGGTTTCTTCTATCTTATGTGCATCTAGGTTAGATTCCGCTGACAGGGATACCAGTAACGAAAAAACTTGGAGTTTTAGCTTCTGGAATATTTGGTAAAAAACAGTCCTTTCGTTTTCTGGTAAGTTTGGTTTCGGAGGAATGGGCAATTTGGTGTGATTGTGAATTAGATATTTTCTTCGCCTCAATGTGGTTTTCTGCTAATTCCCAGCGCAGTCATCTCGTCAGCCAAGTCTGGTTTGATAACTTCTGTTGTTTTACTGAGTTCGGAAAGTATAAAAAACGACAATAAAATTATTTTTAGCAAATATATTGCTGTAAGCTTGACCTCATGCAAGGTTTTGATTGATGCGAACAGTCTCGTTGGATTGACCACATGGCTCCCACAGTGCTTATGGAATACACCAAAGAGAAGCAGAGGAAGGGATGTTCACAGGATCTTTCTTTTGCGTTGAAGGAAAAATCTCATAAATTATCTCAAGGTTATGGACGTGCTTCTCTACTTGATTGTCAACATGATTCTGAGAAAATGCATGATTCAGAGGATGTGGGCAGTTCCATACGTGCTCAATCTGTTGATTTCAGTCCTGCGAAGAGGCAGAAGTGTGCTAGTGTAAACCTTGACAGATGCGAGGGATTTAATGTCCCACTTCAACGAATTTCTTTCACAAAAATATCTGGTTCTCAAAGAAAGGAACTCAAAATTAGACTTGAATCAGAATTAGATCAGATCCAAATGTTACAAAAGAAATTTTTCTCGAACCTTGCAACTGTTGGCACTATTACAGCTTGTTCAGTCAATGAGAGTGAGAAAGAAGTTGATCCCAAGAGTATTACCCAGCTAAAGCGTGTGGCTTCAGGAAAGTCAGCATCTTCAAAAATGCCTTTTCCTCCGCCTCCTGTGGACATTTCAAGTTTGACATTGATGAAACAATGTGAGGGACTTCTAAAGCGCTTAATGTCACAACGGTTTGCCTGGGTCTTCAACAGTCCTGTAGATGTGAAGAAATTGAATATTCCTGACTATTATACTGTTATTAAGCATCCAATGGATTTGGGAACCATTAAAGCTAAAATAAGCTCAGGTGGTTACTCCAGCCCATGGGATTTTGCTGCAGACGTGAGGCTTACCTTTACCAATGCAATGACATATAACCCACCCACAAATGATGTCCATTTCATGGCAGATACATTGAGCAAGTACTTTGAACTTCGTTGGAAACCAATAGAAAAGAAATTAGCTGCAGCTGGTGCACACGGTAAGAAAGAAATTCAAGCTCCAAAATCTGCAGTGTCATCCCAAGAGGGAAAAAATCTCTGCATGCTGGAGGTTTGCTCTCGTGAAAGGAAGAAATCACATAATGATTACATTGATTGTGTGCCTCAAGGGGTGAAATGCCAAATGACAAATGAGGAAAAACATAGGCTAACTAGTGTTTTGGAATCTCATTTGGAAGATCTTCCAAATCATATCATTGATTTTCTGAGACAGCAAAGCAATATGAATGATAGCAGTGGAGAAATTGAAATTGATATCGAATCTTTAGGTGATGATACACTCTTTAAGTTACAGAATCTCCTGGATAGGTATTTACAGGAGAGAGATGTGAGACAACAGGTGAAATCTGAGCAGTGCAAAATGGTGGTAGGTACTCTGATAATATCTCACCAGGAATTTGGTTTTGGTCTTGCTATTTTGGATTACTACAGTCATTATTGTGTCGTGCAGGTTTCTGAAAATGACATTAGCACCTCAGTAATGCATCAGTACAAAGGTTTGCCTCCTGGCTTGGCTATGATTCTTTGATAGACATAAGTGGCTTTTGAGTTTGAAAACTAAGCTGGTGTTGGTCATTTACAGACAATAATCCTATTGAAGAGGATATAGATATTGGTGGTGATGATCCTCTCATACCTAATTACCCCACCTTGGACATTCGAAAGGACTCAAAGTTTAGAGAAATCAAGTGTGCCAGCTCAAGCAGTTACACTAGTGATTCAGGATCTTCCACTGGTGTGTATTACCTTTGTACTCACGAGATTGTATACTCTTTTTTACTATTATCACTATCAGCGATACCAAGTCAAAGATTTATAGTCTTTTTTCTTTTGCAAAATGTGATATTGATATCCTTCATTACATGCTTTTGTTCTACTAAGAAAATTTCACCTACTTGGTGAGATTTGATACTTTAGTAGCATTCCTGATTATATTTGGTTTGCTGCATATTTTAATGGTAAAAAAAACAAACTTTTTTCTGTCAATTTGGTTTTTGTTCTATTTTCATGAATTCCATATTAGTTGTAAATTTGAGTGATGCCTATGATTATTTTTTTTACACAGTATTGGAGTCTTATTACTAGGTTTATTCAAATTTTTTTAGTGCAATGAATATAGTTTGTGGGCATTTGATGGTTAGTGTTGTTTATTAATGACCTGCTATTGCTTAGGAATGCGTCTATCTCTATATTGTTATATATAATCTGGATAGTTTCCTATACTTTCGGACTTCTAAATTTGTCCATCGATGCAGAAAATTTAGTCAGCAAGAGTATGGCTATATTATCAAATTCGATTTCTTAATGATGGGCTTCTCTTAGGTGGTTTAACATTATTAATTTTCTATATTGCTCAATGACCTTTGATTTTATCAATATTGTCTTTTATTAATTCCTATTCTCAGCACTTATATACCGATGGTTGTCAAATTGTGGCTTATATTGTAAATATTTTGATGAATTATGGGATCATGAGGCTTAAGTATCAAATAAAAAAATAAAAAATGTTTAAAATATAATTCTACGTATTCATAATAGTTTTATATAATATTTCGTTTAATATCATTACATAATAGATTAAATTGATGTTAATTCGTAACAAAGATATATAAGTTCATATTCTCTATCTATGACAATCTTCAAATCATTATTTCTTACGCCCATTAAGAATTGAAATAGAATGGGCTATAAATAACTTCATCAAATTGTTTGACATGTAAAAATCATTGCCATCAAATGGAAAATAGCTTAGACGTATCATGACTTCTAAATCACTATCAAATTTTCTGTTGTTATTCATTCTATGTACAGTGACGATATTTATTCTTCTCAATTATTGTTAGATTGGCTATGATCAACTATGTATTTCCACTAACAAGATTCTTTTTTCCTTCTATGTCATTTTTAGTATGTTGGGTTTAATTTAAGTTCTTAATGAGGTAAATTTATTTTTAGTGGGTTAGATTGATCTTTTTAATATGTTTTATTTCTTATTTTAGAATCGTATAAAATAAGATTCATTGCAAATCGTTTTAAATTGAACCAAATTGTCACAATTTTTTCACTTCTGATTCAAATTTGAGAATGGTATCGTTTTACATGTGAATTGTATCATACGTATGAAATGAATCGTAATCTTTGATTTTACTAATATTATTTTGGTTTAATTCCTATTCCCCAACTCTTGTTATACATAGGAGTTCTGATCCATCTAGTCCAACAACTTCTATAATTTTGTTTCTATTTGCTGAAGTTGCTTTCTTACATTTCTCAAAACTGTTTTTCTGTAAATCATGAAGTCATTGACGTTCTTAAGCAAAGCTTGGTGATGCACCTAAATTTATAGGATACTGACTTGTTTTGTCCTCTTGATATTATTATTGCCATGACACCTAGATAATGTAGGTTTTATTATTTTGTTACATTGAGAAGACCTCAACAGATATGTACATATTGTCTGTAATCTTAATTAATTAATAACAAAATTGATATTAGATTAACTCTTCCTAGGTGATTCAACTTAATTTACAGGATACTGGGTTGTTTTGACTTTTCTTGGTATTGTTCTTGCTATGTCATCTAAATAATGTAGGTTTTATTATTTTGTAACATCAAGAAGACATAACAAATGTGTTTGTGTTGCGTATACTTGATTAATTAATCAAAAAATTGATGTTAGATTAACAATTACAAATTAAGCATAAATATCTATCATGGTCAACTTATTACACAAAAATATGAAGTGAGTCCAGACAAGTAGGTTGCTAAAGAATGTTAGCAATTTATCCTTCAAAGAAGTTTATTAGTGTGTTGGTGTTCTTGGACATAACATCTCATATGAAGAGTGACAATCAACTTTTGAAGTGTTTAGTTTGTCATGCAAGTTGCAACCCAAATCACTTGGAGTGTAAATAACTCTCGATTGTTGCAATGCACATTCATTGCTCTAGTTTCTAAAATCATGATCATCAATTAAAAATCTACATGATCTCACTGATTATGTGTCAGTTGTATTATTATGAATTGAATTGTAACATCAATTACAGAAGATATATCTGGATTAATTACTGTAAGATAAATGAGTTACTTTAGAATCTTCAATAATGAGTATGGTCTTCAATATCATATTCTTTCTACAAAATATGAGCTAGGGAATTGAAATATTTAATATGCAAATTTGTAGACTGATTTCTAGCAAAAGATCAACTATATTTTCTTTCAGATACTTCCAGAGCTACAAATTAGTTTCTAATCTAAATATTTGTGCCCTTTTCAGATCTTCAATAACAAATTTGTCTTTTGAACATTTGGTCATTTTTAATCATCTAATGTGCACCACATCTTGATAAAAGATTCATCAAAATAAACCTTTAATGTCACAAATCTTTTGTAAATTGTACACAACCTGGACTATAGAATTGGTTGTTTCTGAAACCAAACACAGTAATTCTCAGATATAATTTTGAACCAATTTGGTAATTTGAGATGGAAATTTCTTTTCAATTTGCATATTTTAATATAATTTTGAGGTTCCTCCATATAAACTTCCCTTAAGAAGCCACTAGATAGGAAAGTGTTCTTCACACACCTAAAACATCTCACTAACTGTAATTAACTATCAAGGAAAAAAATGATTGAATTGAGATAAGAAACAAGAGAAAATATCTTGAAGTAATATCCACTATATTTTTTATTATATCCTTTATCAATCAATTTTTCCTTATATCGAGTTACCTTATTCTTGGGATGACTCTTAAAGTGAAAGCACCCAATAACAATAAATAAGATATGCATCACGAAGTGGAAGAATGAGCTTTCATATTTCACATGATAAAAGTGCAGATATCTCCTCATTCATGGTTTATTTCCATTGGAAGAATCAGAGGTCTTAATTATACAATTCATAAATAAGGCACTGGTGAGGTTGAGAATTTAATAAACGTTATTTTCTATGCTAACGACACACCTATAGTGAAAGGAATGGATGATTTTGGAGTGGATTGGGAAAGTGTTGAGGCGAGTGTAGATGATGGAGAGTCCCCTGAAATGGAGTCATTATTCAATAAAGTGATATCATTCATAGGATAACAAATGAGTGTTTGAAGTAAAGATGTGCTTCTAAAGTCTTGTATGATCATTGTATGGTTGTTTTGGGTTGTAAGAATGTGATATGATCGGCCATACTGAGAGTTGCCCAACCTTAGTCAATGATTTCGTGAGAGAGGAGAGAATTTTTGAAGAGGAAGTTATCTTATTGCTTGAATCATAAAAACAGTGAAAGGGCTCATTTATAAACCTTAAAATATTAATAATATGATTTCATAAGACATGATCAGAACTAACTAAATTTGCCAGAAATAATAAAATTGAGTACAAATTAAATAACAGTGACAATTAAACCGCAAAAGATCTTTTCTATTGGACGGTTTAATTTAGCAAAGTTCTTTTTGTCTTATCTATATAAATGAAGTTGTTAGAAATGAAGACTTGAGTTCTTTTCTTCTAATCGCAACTATAACTGTTCTGAAGTTTTGTTTGTTTCTCTGTCTAGACTCTGACAGTTCTGCTGGAAGTGAATCAAAGAAAATTCCCAATCCGAAAGATGGTGCTAAGGTGTGTCTGTTTCTCAGTGACTGATTTCACAGGATTTATTCTTCCTAACAATGGGCACCTGGAATATGCTTATCAGCTTAATACTCAATTTTAGCATTTTTCATGTTTGCCTTGTATCTTCTTTTGTCATGTTTTACTCATAAGAAATAAATCTATGTAATTTTTATATTTTATTGTTTTTGTATCAGGAAAATTCAGCAAACAAGGCAGGTTCCGATCAAGAGAAAAGTGATCTAATGAATCCGTTTGATATGAATAGTGAGTTGTATTATATCTTAACCAATTATCTTTGGAAGATGTTAAATACTAAAATGATCGTAACTAATACTAATGGCAATATGCAGGACCTTTGAGTGAGTTGAATTGCTTGGAGAATGCTGCAGATGGGAAACCTTCATCGATTGACTCTGAGAGGTGCCAAGAGGGTAAGCATGAATAGTATGAAGAAATCTGTGGCCCAACGGTCCTAAGCTCTTACTTTGCATGGGTCGGCTTACCTTTTACCCCTGGAAATGTTAGGGGAACATGCTCCATCTGAGAAAAACTTATCCCCAGAAAAGCAATATAGAGTTGCTCTGCTGAGGAATCGCTTTGTCGATACAATTCTCAAAGCTAAGGAGAAAACACTTGGTCAGGTAGGGCTGATATTCAGACACAAATTTAACCTTTTCGCGATGCTTCTGAAGTTCTAATATCAGTAAATATGTTGCTGTCTTCACCTCAGGGTGCCAAGGGTGATCCTGAAAAACTGCAACATGCAAGGGAGGAAATTAAACGACAGCAAAAGGAAGGTAACAAAAGTTGCCGAGTTTGATCTGATTGCACCAGTTTTATGCCTTCATGTTATTGAGAACTGTTTGTTGCTACTGGAATAGAGCGAGCACGGCTTCACGCCGAAGCTAAAGCTGCTGAGGATGCTCGTAGGCGAGCTGAAGCAGAAGCTGTAGCTGATGCTAAACGTCAAAGGGAGTTAGAGCGAGAAGCTGCACGCCAAGCCTTGTTAAAGGCTTGTACTTTGGTTTCATAATACTTTCTACTTTCTTCTTCATTGCACTTTTTCTTCACATCAACTTTTGGTGTCTCTGCAGATCGAAAAGACAGTTGAGATCAATGATTGTCGAATCCTTAAAGATCTGGAAATGCTTGGAACTGCTACAGCTGCAGAAATGCCCATATCAAATAATGAGAAGAGCCTTGGCTATTCTCTAGATGACATAGGAGGCTTTAGACTAGGGAGCAGTAACCCTCTAGAGCAACTCGGGCTGTTTATGAAGATGGATGATGAAGAAGAGGAAGAATCTGAAAATGTGCCTATGAACGAAGCCGAGGAAGGGGAGATTGACTAACCCTATAGACACTGTATAACTTAGACTTTTCTCTTGCATCATATCAGCAGCAAGGATTCTGACTCCCGCTAAAGGTTATGCCCTCAAAAAATAAATATGATTAGTCGTACCATCAGTTTCTTTGAGGATGATTATACCTCCACCTGGGAGGATAAGTGATGATCAATGGAAATACAGTCGGGGAGCATTTGCTATAGGTAGCTTTCAGCTTTGCATAAGTTGATTTTTTTACCGAGGACAATGGGTCTTTGTGTATTGGTTGCCTGATGATCTAAACCATATATTTAGAAGTTGTACATAGAATGGAGCGACTGATTTGGCCTTTGCATCATATTCTGCACTAGTTCACATAATCTAGATGTAGTTTGTCTCCGGTGATTTGCCATGTGGTGGCTCTTTTACAGAACCAAAGAAACATCCACGCTTCAGTATTCTTTTTGTTGCTAAACTTGTATCTACTTATAATCAAGTTCTAGGCAATATCTATAATTGTGTAGTGGCAACCTGTTTGTTAGTCATGGCGTATATGCTTGCAGAGATTTGGTTTACAATACTTTATGAATAGATCTTGAATTGATGAAATGTTAATATATTGAGTAGCAACCAGAGGTCTTTCATGTACTTTATTTGTCAGCTACTAGATTATTTCTGGAAGTGTTCAAATGCGTTTTTTTGTTCTTCTATTAGTTCTTGCAGACTTATTTTAGTGCTACATCCTTGTCCTATTATTGTTTCCACTCTTATAATCTACTTCCAGACAATATCTATAGTCCTGTCATTGCGATCATGGAGTGCAGTGTTTGTTTGGTTATGGCGATATGGTTTATGGATAGCTATGAACAGGTCTGAATTTATGCAAATGTCAATGTATCTCTATTGCTTGTTTCTTCTCGACTTGTTTGATTGATTATTTTCATATGGATTCGAAATAAAAGGGGCAACGATGATTTAATTTGATTCGATAGTATTTTATTATTTTTTTAGCCACTAAAAAGTAAATTTAATTAATTGGAAATTTAATTTATTAAGAAATTAAATTAAATCTTATTAGAGGTGTAATCTTATTAGAGGTTTAAACTGTAATCAATATACAATAATCAAACATTAACTCAAAGGCCCTAAATGTGTTCATTCTTTGGTTAGGGCAAGAAGACTTGTTTTGACAATGATAAAAAAAATTGTACTTCTATTAATTGAAATTTTAGACTAATAATACGTACAATGATTCACTTTCGACAGAGAAATGGTGGAGAAGAATGTTAAATCTACTTTGTCAGGTTAGAGAACAAGAGATGAATAGATAGTGTCTATCTTAAATAGGTCAGAGTTATCAAATATTTAATTATGGAAGATCAGTGGATTGCGATCAACGAGACACTTAGTAATCAGATAGATAGAAGGTCAATAGACGATGACATTAGTAAAGTTCAACATGTATTAATAGATGAAAAATTAAAAATGTGCCGACATTGAAAGAAGTCCAACACATATTTGATAGATGAAAATTATATTCATGATTGATGTAACTTAATAAATTTGTAAAAGATTTTTTCACCTTTGGATAAATTTTAAGAAAAATAAATAAAGATGTTATGAGAATAATGCACCTTAATGGTTTAGGGGATCCTAATGTGTATATGCATTGTTATTTATGTTTTCACTCTGCTAACTTAAATTATAAATGAAATGACAAACAAAATCGAAGTGCCTATTCACACGATAGTCGCATCCAATGATTCTACACCTTCAAGCACTATAAAAAGTTAAATATTTATTTAATTTTAATATTAACAATTTATGAATAAATTGCTAATAGTTACGTGTAACTACATCCAACTTTTAGGCAAAAATCAAGATACTCTCATTAGATATTTTGTGAAGATCGTGCAAAGTGGATAAATATTAAAGAAAATTATTTATTTTCTAAATTACCGTAGCAAAATGGACTTGCATGTCTTCCCTGATCTAATTAGATAAATAATCACAACAGAAGAAATTATAGAACTTCACCCTTCATTAGAGGGCTAGTGAAGCCCTTTTATAAACTCCCTAAACAATTTAAGAAATAATTCAAACTTTAAATCATTAGACTTGTAGGGTCTTGCATTGATCATCAGGAGCCCTTTCAAAAATTCTAAATGGCATTGGCTTTGGAAATAATCTTCAACTAGCAATCACCGCGCCTCAGTTATAACCTCACTGCAAACGATGCCACGAGTGCAAAGATGAGTTAAACCAACTGGAAAAGAATCCTGGAAAACAAGAAAATTTCAATCTCCATCCTATTTGATCACTTTATAACTCCAAGAGGAACATTATGTTCACTTTTATGTAGGCTTAGCGATGGTTCTATACACAAATATTATACTTGTTCTACAAAGTCTGCAGGAGTGCCAATACTCAATCTCAGCTTTCATCGTCTAAAATTAAGTAGGGAAAGCAGGCATCCCTCGACATAGCTTATCACTCCTTTGCTGTGCTATACGGCATCATGTTTCGCCAACGTAGATCAGTTGCGTTAGGCATTTAGATGAGAAATCTGAGACGAGAAATCAGATGCATTACTGAAAGGGTATTTACTAGAAATGAAAGAGGGCATCGTTGGGGCAAACCTTTGGATGGTACTGATACTCAGTCTCGCCAGGTCTCTTGGTGTGCATCTGCTAATCACAAGGGCATAGCATCAGTTCTCATAGTCGTTTAAATATCCATTGTTGAAATAACAATTATGTACAAATACCTAACTGCAAAAGAAACGTGTAAAGTGCAATTAATAAATCTGCTTTTGGCTAAATCTCAAGACTGCAATTTACCATGGAGGGTAGGAAATATTGACAAGTACTCAGACTTAGAGCAATCAGAAGTTATGATGCAAAATGCTCAAATTAGGCCCCTCAATTTTCTAAACCAAAAATACTCACCAATGTAAAAAAAAAAAAAAAAACTCATTTTGAGTCAAAATTGTTCGGTGAAACAAATTGAGTGAAAGATAAGGACCCCTCTTTTAATTGATATTTGTCTTTGAAAATAACAATTAGCTTTTCTAATTCTAATCCATCAGATTGTTTAACCAAATAGAATGTCCACCTATTAATTAATTTTAATTGATTAATTTAGTATATTTTTAAAATTAACAAAAAGAATATTCATCTAAAATCAATTGGACAATTGCTACCTTTTTTATTTTTTTAATTATTTCAAACCATCAATTTTATATTAATTATTTTCATTTTTTTTAAATAACTATATAATATTAACATTTGCAACCTATTTTTTAATTAAGAAAACAAAAAAAATCAGTCATTCAAGGCTATTTCACAAAACAATTTATTTTTTAGTAAAATTGTGGTGCAAAATTTGATCCTGAAAAATAAAAGGGGCATTATTTAAGCATTTTGGTAGAGGGGGGGCAATTCGGCATTTCACGAGATTAGTGGCTTTATTTGTTAATTGCTCTAACATTTATCTATCTTGTCTCAATATTTCACAAAAGGAAAAAAAATGGTTAACCAGGTTTCATCCAACCTAGGGTGACCGGCCTGGCTCTACGGAAGTTTCTCACCGGCCGCCAAGGTAAATCGAGAAGCGCTAATGGAGACTCATCCAGATAGCCAGCATTCTTAGACCCGCTTCTCACCGGAGGAAAAAATCACATGCGCCACAGTTGAAATTTGAACCTAATACTATTCCAAAAACAAGAAACTTCCAATGATGGTGGATTGTAAATTATCTTTGTTAATATTACTTTAGAGTTTTGACGAAATATATATATCTAGAAAAACAACTATCTCTGGGAATATAAGCATGAGAAATCTTGTGCATTCATGAATCCGAAGTGATAAAGGTCTTAAAAATAAATAAAGGAAAGTGGTAAGAATTTCATAATTTAAGAATGAGAGGCCAATTACCTGATAACCATTGCATTCTGAATTTGAAGGGAACAGGAGTCCTTGAGGGTGTAAATGTGATTCCGGAAAATAAGCCGGAGATGCGGCTGTTAATGGAGTTGGGACATAAAATGCCCCTTGAGTTGGGCTAGGTGTCACAGGGAGTGACGACGCACCAAATGGAATTTGTTGTTCAGATCCACCAATTTGAAATACAGGAAGAGCACCTTGTTCAAGGGTTGCTACAGTAGGTTCAGGATGATGATACTTGCAATTCGCTGCGTATTTGCAATTACCGGTACGCATATAGCATGGGCATTCCTTCTCTCCCTATAATGTAATATAAACTCGTGCGGTGAAATCATGTGACAAACATGCTTGTTATGAATCAATATAAAGCAAAATAGCGATGATCACATAGCTTGAAAAAGGAAATAGTGGACTTACTGGTCTAATAGGAAGACCTAAGAAGTTCAATGCTGGTGAAGCGACTTCTATTTTCTTCAGAGAATGAATGTACTTGCAGGATTTCCCATACTTGCACCTGCCGGATGTTTTGTAGAACTGCAAAACAGTTTGTTATAATCACAACAAAACAATAAAATTGGATGGAGGAGGTGCAGTATTTAGTCTTAAACCAGTGATCCCATACTTCAACAGATCTAGCAAAAAAGAAGTCATAATAAAAGCCTATTAGTGTATTAACTCAAATACATAAAATGTGATCAATATGTTGGAATATATGACCCCCAAGTGGTCCGGTGTGACCATGAATTTTGATGTTTGGCCAAAGGGTTTAGGTTAGATTTTACTTTATGTACTGTGCAGGGATTTAGGTATACACACAGAGATAATTTGACACGACCAAGGTTGTGTGTATCTAGTGTCTGCCGAAAGCGATTAAAATCTCGAGTCGTTTCGCTCGATACGGGCAAAACATCTCGTTCCGCCCACGGACCGACACCAACACAATGCCGGCACATCGACACGTCTCCGGGCCCGACGACGCGTTCAAACACGTTGCTCGGGTCTAGCGACGAGTGCGGCGATGCTTCCGGACGCGTCACACGGGCAGTGCGTGCCATCGCGGAAAAGAGGTAGGAGGGGGTGATTTTTAACTTAGGCTTAAATAAATAACTTAGGTTAATAATTTTAATCAACTCCTAACTATATTGAGATAATTTAAATAGGCTTAATTAAAGCTTAATAAAATTATCCCATTTTATATATATATATATATATATTAAAAAAATTATTATTTTTATTTTAAACTATTTAGATTATTATTTTTAGTTAATATATTATATATTTAAAAAATACCGAAACTATATCGGCCCGACACGATACGGTACCAAAACTGTATCGTTCCGGTCCGGAACCGAAACCTCAGCACGACTCAAGATTTTAAATCATAGTCGAAAGCTCAACACATTTGAGGGACGAGAAGCTTGACGAGAGATCTCGTGGCAGAAGACAACTATTGGTGAGCTAAGAGTTAGGAGCAAATTGTGCTCGGGTGAGTAACTTTCAATCTATGTAGATGAGTCGTAGTCAACATGCTAGTCGACTGAATATGTTGACCAATTGATTGATGGTTGAGTCGACTAGGCAGTTGACCTAGGAACTAATAGAAAGTTGACCAATTGACAATTGCCTATGAGTAGTTGATTGATATAGGTTGGATGAAACAATCATTGAAGAAAATAGAGAAAAAGATGACGATCCACTGGATTTGGTGGAGGTCAAGGTCAATCGACTGATATGACTGGTTGATTAGTGAACCTTGGATGAAATACTCATTGAGGGATCACAGAAAACGATCGTGATCCACTAGAATTGCTTGGATAGTTGAGAGGCTTTAAAAATGATTTGAACGGCTACGAACAAGATAACAACATGTTGATGAAAAACAACGTTTGATTGTTATTTTTGTTGAGCCTAATTGTCACAGACTCTAACCTCTGTTGCGAGTCTCCTGTACATATTACAATCATCTTGTATGATATTTCTCCACTTCCAACACTTTATAAGTAATGGATTAATAGTCTGGGGGCGACCAAACCATGTTAAATGGTTGTGTTAGTGATTGTGGTATGTGCTTTTGCTTTTATCTTTATTCCATTGTTAACTTTGTTTTTGTGGCCTTGCTAAAGTATTAGCAAGAGAAGATCAAGCTTTTTAACATTGACCATGGAAACAAAACGCAAAGAATAGATAAAGTGCATCTATCTAAGTAACTATTTTTCTACTATTAGATAAAGCTTATCAATCCATGTTACCAAGTAGATAGATTAAGTTGAATTTATTTTTGTATCATTTTTTTTAATAGATGCAAGATCAATGGTAGGAAAAAATGTTATGGTGCTACTTGTTTTCCTACCCCCAATTAAAAGTCTCATGACATTTGCAAATATGTAAACTATGGAGGAGCTACTAGTAATATTCCGTACTCGTTTAGTAATATATGTACTGGTAGTGTGGGTGCACCTAAGGTTGTGCAAATGGTGAATTCTCTTAATACAACAAATTGTATCAAAGTCAAGTTGATATGTGCTCCGCCCCTTTTGAGGGTTCTGGAGCTTTCCGTCGTCATTCTGTGTTCCACTGCCCAGACCGTTGTCACACTCCACAACAATCTGTTTGTTTGTCAGTATCCTCCTTTGACTCCTCTGCATGCATCTCATCTCTACCATGACATTGCTCTCTGTGTTGTTTGGCGTAGCACAGTCTGTTCGTGTTCGACAACATGAACTATTGTCATGTCATCCATAGTAGTTTATCTGCCAGCATTATCCTTCTCACACATTGCTCTGTGTAGTATACGCTGCTTTTGCAAGTTGTCTGGTCCTTCATGTGTTATCTGACGTCACTCTTTGATTTGCCTGGCATGATTAAGGCATCGAGCCCTTTCTCGCATGTTGTCTGATGTGATTAGGGCATTCCTTCCTCCATGCTGTTCAATGCACTTTCTCTCTCTGCAAACAAGAAGTTTATGTCGCTTGGTGTGAGCAGATTCAAAGCCTTTGCTTGTGCTCCTTTGTTTCCTGGAAGGAACCAAAACAATAGTTTTGAACCTTAACCAGATTTTAAGTTTGTCGCAACCGCTCGAGCAAGGATATCAATAACTTGTGGTGATTAATCATGTCAGATCTCTCTATTACCTTGATGCCACTAATCATGAATTCCACTACCATTTTGATTTTTCTATAATAACAATGGAGAAATTTAATGGGAGGAACTATCTCTCTTTGGTCGTTGTAGCTTGTGTAAAATTCATGGGTCAAGGTCAGCTTGACCATCTTATTACACAAGCAACTGAGATTCCTGAGTCATAGAGCGATATGAGAGGGATGGATGCTCAATTACTCACCCTCTTATCATAGTTCATTGATATTGGCCTTATGAGTATCTCTCGTTGCTACTTTTCTTGCTATGAGACATGGACATAGATGAAGGCTCTTTATATGAGTGGCATCGCTCATGCTTATGACATTATTGATAGCTTGTTCTAGATGCATTAAAGTGACACCGAGATGATCACTCACACAGGTTGCTTCCAGCTATTGCTATTAATCTAAGAGATTTATTTCCAATCACTTAATATCCAGAACATGCAAGATCATTTTGACAAGCTACTTTAACATCGTGTTCCTCCATACAATCTGACCAGAATTAGGGTAAGTGCAATTTCATAGTCTAGGTGGCTCCTCAATTCCTCCCATCTTTAGTGCATGCACGTGGATATTGTGAGCCTCAACTACAATTGATCATTCCGCTTTGATTGTTGACTTATCCTCTAGAGGTTCACGTCAGAATAGACCCAAGAATTCACACTGCAACAGACTTGAACATGTCAAAGATGCTACACTCTTTATGAATTCCCCCTGGTCATCCCCTTATGTTGCTCATATTGCATAGTCTGACAAGACCCCCATTGCCACCCCCCATTGCTACGGTTGCTCAGGCAGCTTCAATGAGTTCCACTATTGCAGTTTTTTAGAAGAGTAGTCTCAGTTATTTCAACTCGAGGCATTTGTTGTTGCATCATCTCAACCTGTTAGCTCACTTGTTCATAGAGGTACATTTTTTGCTTGCATAAACTATACATGTAGATCATTCACTGGATCTTAGATTTAGGGGCTTCTGAATATATTTCTGGCAACGCATTTTCTTTCTCAACTCTCAATCCACCATAAAACAATAGCTAATGTGCTCACTGATTTGTTAAGGACATTAGAGATGTTTCTCTTTCACTTGTACTTTATTTACCTTATTTTATATTCCTGAATTCCCATTAAGTTTGTCGTCTATTAGTAGTACACTTACTACTATAATTTTTAAATAGTTCAATCATTTTTTACTCTACTTTCTGTCTCTGTCTCTATTCACAATTTGTGAATGGGCAACGTAATGGTATCAGACGTAAATCTTGTGGACTCTATAAGATGGACATACTACCCCTGTCGTCATCAACATTTTCAACTACGTCTTCCTCTCTTCAAATCCACAATCATCTTAGTCATCCCATTCTTCCTCATTTGGAGCTAATGGTCCTTCTAGTCTTCATCGTCTTGAATGTGAGTCCTGCCACTTAGGCAATCATATTATGTCCTCTTACCTAAAAGTGTTCACAAGCATGCTTCTGTGCTATTTCTTTTAGTCCATTCAGATGTTTAAGGTCCGAATATTGTCAACTCTACTCCTGGCTAGCTTTAAATAGTGTGACTTTCATTGATGACTATTCTCAAATGACAGTGTCTTTTAATGAAAGAACAATCTAGGTTTTTCTCTAATTTCCCTAGTTCTATATAGAAATTAAGATTTTTGACAATGGTAATGCTAAGGAATATTTTTCTTACTCCTAATCATTCTTATAGGGTAACAGTATCCTCCACTAGTCATCATGTTCATATACTACTCAATAGAATAGTATCACCGAAAGGAAGCACCAACATCTAGTTGAAACTGATCGAACACTCCTTTTATTGATGTCATCCTCTGATCAATTGTATGCTTCCACACTTCTTGGCCAAATTCCTTTTATTGTTTTTTTTCGCAAGATACAATGTCCGGTTCCACCACGGGTGGATTAAGCAAACACAACCAAACACTCGTGGTAGAACCGGGCATTGTTTTATCTCCTTGATCTATTAAGTACATCTTTGACAGTTATGCTTGTCTCTATAAGGGATACCAATGTTACTTCCCTTTGTCGCATCATGCCTATCTCAATTGATGTGACTTTCTTAGAGTCGACTCCATTCTTTCCTTCATAGATGTCTCTATTTGATTCATTTCAAGAGCTTCTTCCCATTCCTATACCACTATCTTTTCCCACCGCTACTATTGAATTTTTCCCATCTTTAGTTTCTAAGGCACCACTAATGCCGCATCAATCATCGCCCCTCCCTTGCAACTGTACAATCACCAATGACAACGAGATGATGCTCCAACACTTCCATCAAACTCTGTCATGCTCCAACCACCTACTACTATCCTGAATTGCCTCCTGATTTAGATTTTCTTATTACCTTTCATAAAGGTACTTCATTATCTTATGCTCTACATCTCATCCTCTCTTGTGTTTTTTATCTTATGCTTCATTATCTCCCAAATATTATGCTTTTTTATCCTCATTCTTCATCCCTAAAATGGCTTAAAGGTTATCTCAAATCCCGGATGATAGTGGGCTATGATAGATGAGACGAATGCACTTCATTCCAACGACACTTGGGAACTTGTCCCTCTTTGTCTTAGAAAGTTTATGTGGGCTGTGAATTGTTCTTTACAATTAACGACATCGTCAATCGCCTCAAAGCTCGTCTGGGATAGCGGACACTTATATTTATGGGGTAGACTATCTTAATACATTTTATCTTACGACCAAGATTACTTTGGTTCATTTATTTCTCAATGGAGACTAATATGATGTGCAAGCTAAAGAAGTCACCATACGACTTAAAACATCTCCGAGAGCTAGGTTTGAAAACTTTAGTTCAACTCTTCTTTCGTATGACAAGACCATAGGTGGTGTGGATCACTTATTCAACTGGGGTCGTAAGGTTGTAATCTTATCTTCATTAATATTTCTAAACTAAAGATTTGGCATACCTTCAGTAAGTACTTCTATTGCATAGAGGTGGCTCGTTCAGAAGAGTGTTAGCACGGTAGGGGTCAAACTAGTAGATACCCATGAACTCAAGTTAGCACTAGGGTTGGGAGAGTCACTCGGACTTTTAGAGAAATTAAATTATCTCATAATTAATAGACCGAAAATCTTGTTTGTAATTAGTGTGATAACAATGCCTAAAGAACCATGCCATGATCATTGAATAATAACCTTAAGAATTCTTTTATATCTTAAAAAAGCTCAGGTATTTTGTTTTGTGATCGAAGTCATCCTTTTAGATTACGAACTAGTTTGATGCAGATTAGGTTGAATCTCCTACATATAGATGATTTATGTCGGGTTATTGTGTCCTCGTAGGAGGTAACCTCATTTCATGGAAGAGAAAGAAGCATCAAGTAGTGGCAAGGTTGAACTTAGAGATGGAGTATAAGCTCATTGTGTGAGTAACATGACAAGCTTAGAGATGGAATATAAGCTCATTGTGTGAGTAACATGACAAGCTTAGAGATGGAATATAAGCTCATTGTGTGAGTAACATTACGAGCTTAGAGATGGAATATAAGCTCATTGTGTGAGTAACATTACGAGCTTATTTGAGTCAAACATTTAACGATTGCGCTAAGACACCCCACAAAACTAATGAAGGTTTATTGTGATAATCAAGCTACACAGCATATAACCTCAAATTTGATATTTCATAAGAGTAGAATGCATATAAAGATTGATTGTCACTTCACAAGAGATAATATCACTTGTTGGTTCAATTGATCAGTTAATAGATTTGTTAACTAAATCATTAAGATGGCCGTAGGGAAAGCCACTCTGACTTGTAGGAAAATTGAACTATGTCACAACTAATAGTCTAGAAATCTCATTTGCAATTTAATGTGATTTGATACTTCCTAGAGAAGCATGCCATGATCATTGGCTAACAACCAAAGAATTCTATGATATCTTAAAAATGCTCCAGGAAAAACAAATTTGTTTTGTGATTGGAGTCATCTTTAGATTATGGATTATTCTAATGCAGATTGCGTTGGATCTCCTACATATAGATGATTTATGTTAGGTTATTGTGTCCTCATAGGAGGTAACCATCATTTCATGGAAGAGAAAGAAGCAATTAGTGGCAAGATTGAGTGCAAAGATGGAGTATAAAGTAATTGCCTTAACATTACGAGCTTATTTGGGTCAAACATTTAATGATCGAGCTAAGATACCCTTGCAAAATCAATGAAGGTTTAATGTGGTAATCCACCTAAAATGCATATAACCTCAAATTCGATATTTCATAAGAGTACAAAGCATATAAAGATTAATCGTCACTTCATGAGAGATATATATTTATGGATGTCTTAAATAAATTTGAACCATCTTAAAGAGGAATGTTATTACATTTGTAAATATGTAAATTGCAAAGGGGCTATTTGTAATATTCATACTCTGGTGAATATTTCCCCAACACAACAACAAAAAGAGTAGATATAGACATATAGTCAAGAAAGCTTTCGCCAATTTTAAGTAGTGGCAAAGGTCAAACCATTGAGTAACATGAGCAAACAAAAACATCTTCTGTAGCTTCAACTTTAGTGTCTAAGTTTAAGTTTAATTTATGACCTAAGTTTAATTTGAACATAACCTGGAATGTGAACGACCAGATTATCTGGAATTAAAATTCTACATGATTTGTGAATATTTTGATCTTTCGTTCTCCAAAACAATGGAACTTAAAAATTGAAAAGAAAAATATAACAAATATTTATCATTAGTTTTTGAACACTTCAAATTTGTTTGAGATGAAAAGTTAATGATAAATATTTGTTTCTTTTCTTTTCCAATTTTTAAATTCAAAACTAAAATTTTCCATGGACCAAACAAATGGGCTAGTAGATTATGGATCATGAAACTTGTAATAGCATGAAGCTCGGTAATAAAGAATACTTGCTTCACCTCCACATTGTACACTAGAAGAAATGTAACAAAAACCTAAATAAGTGAAACTAGTGTCCAATCAATCGTGATAGCATAATCTAAAGTTGCTGAATTTTACAAATCAGACATATCCAAAATTATAGAACTTAATGCAGTGTGTATAAAGAGCTAAACAAGAAACCTCACGGTGACTTAAAAATAAGAAACCATACCTTGCATTCCGCCATTCCAACGTTTCCTGAAATGGCTTCTTTACTCATTTTCTCAGTAGCCTTTCAATTGCAAAGTTTGGGAAGAACAAAGAAACTGAGATTTGATCAGAACCATGTAGAATAACAAGTTTGATGGCAAAATAGAAGTTTCTAGAGCTGAGAAAAACAAAATTAGTTGCAAACTAAATAAATGATTGGGATTATTGCTTCTTCTATTCTTTCAGTACATATATTTTCAGTCATGTACTCCTTTTTAGAATAAATAATTTAGTACCCCATATTAAGTAATTTTGTCTCTCATCTTACTCTATTTGTACAAGGACATTATTAAAACAAACAGAATGATATCTGAAAAATTAATAAAAGTTAAAATGTAAGAAAACTATATGTTGCAGTCTGTTAATCAACGTTTCCCAAAATAACATCTTTACCCATTTCCTAACACAAATTATGAATAGGAAAAAAAAATGGAAGAACTGAGATTTGTTCAAAAGCCTATATAACTAAAAAATTGATAGAGTATAAAAGTTACTGTAAATCAAACAAATGATTGACATTATTGCTTCTTTATTTACATGTTGTTGGCTCTTATAATTCCCCTATTTGCTCAGCTAAAATAAATAATTTTATGTATTTAATACTTATTTCCTTGAACTATCTCTATTTGTGCGAGGTGATTTTTAAAACAAATAGTATGATATCTGAATACTAGAGTAACTTAGACGGCACTTAACAACCATGCAAAGCCACTTCAATTATGAGTTCCTTACTTGTACCGTTAAAACTTCAGTAACAAATTTGATTAACCAAATTGAACTAAACTGATCCAAATCGAAAAGTTTAGTTTTTCAATTTGGTTACTGGGTAAATTTATTGATTTTGGTGAGGATTCAATTAGAACTTGTAAAAACTATTAAAACCGAATAGAACCATTGAGTTTTTTTTTTATAATGTGTATAAATGTAATAATAGGTAGTATGTTAATTATTTATTTCTTGGCATTATTTATTACCTAATCAACACTAACCATAAAATATAACCCATTAATATCAATTTTAATAAATTTATTGTTTAGAAATTAGTTTCTACATTGGTTTTTATTTTTTAATTAAAACTAAGCCAAGTCTAAACCAAAATTTTCAGTTTGGTTCGAACCAAATTAAAATGGTTTCTTTTCGATTTTGATTTGGATTTTCATAAACCAAAGAATTTGAGTTTGATTTTAGTTTTCTTCACTAAACTAATAAACCAAATAATGTCCAGCACTAGATAACACACAAGCTTTGCGGAACAATTACAAAAATGTATACTTCACATCTCTGCCCAACATTCATATGATTCATTTCAATTTCAATGGGTCAAGTGTAAAAGCAACCAATGTTACTCCTATACATAGTCATTTCTTATAAATAAAGGGCCTCTAGCCATCATTTTGATCAACAAAAAGTTATTATACATTGAGGCGCTAGCAATTCCAAGAGTGATAAAATATACTCCAGGCACTAGCAATTCCAAGAGTGATAAAATATACTCTTTGAATTAAGCTTATGCTAGTAATAGATGATTTTTAAAAGGTGAGCATCAAGTCTTTGTTGGCACTTGGCATGCTTTAATGATAAGGCAGCAAACTTGCATATCTGGTGTCTACAAGCACAAATGATTTAAAAGCATTGTTTGGCCAACACAATGACTAGACGTTGTACTATCTGATGCTAAAGGAATTGAATGTGTGCATTTTGCAAAATTACTCAAATTGCCACTGTGATTGAAGCTCTTCAAATGCTAGGGCAATTGATAAATTTTTCATGAAGCTTTTGGAAAGATTTGGAGACCTAATATACAAAAGTAATATTTAAGATCGGAGGAAGAAACAAGTGGCAACGAGAGATGCTAACCTTGCTATCTTCTTGTTCCAACATTGAACATTGTTTCTCTTCCTTGTCAGTCTGTCAACAAAATGTCAAGAAAAAATTAAAAACAAAAGCATTGTATTCTGTTTATAAGTTGATCGGAAAAAATTAATGCATAATTGCACTTATGGATAGAATCATTGACCTTTTTCTCAGTTTGCTCAAACTTCTTAAAGGGAGGTATTTGCTTTCTAATAGCATTCTTTTGTAACTAACAAGCAAAAAAGCAAAACCATGTCAGTATAAGTTCACAAGACAGTTCTAAATTAGCAAACAGGAGATGCAATCCTAAAGCTCACATGCTCACAATATAACAGAGAAAAGTGAGGTTACTGGATTATTAATGCAAAACATTGAAATAAAATGTCACAGCATCTTAGAAGAATCATGATTGCATAACCTAAAGACCTTTAATTTCACACACTTTGCATATGCATAATTGCAGAACTTCATGCAGTTTGTCTAAAGGGACATAATGGTAAAAAGTAAGAAAATTATATCTTGCATTCTGTTAATTCAACATTTCTTGAAATGACTTCTTTGCCCATTTCCTCAGCAGCATTTCAAACGCAAATTATGAATAGGAAAAAAAGGAAGAAACTAAAATTTCATCAGAAGCCTACAGAATAAAGAAATTTAATAAAGTATAAAAAAAACTTTTGCCAACCAAACAAAATGATTGACATTATTGCTTCTTTATTTACATGCTTTGGCTCTTGTATTTTTCCCTATTTGCTCAGATAAAATAAATAATTTCTGTGTTTATAACTTCTTTCCTTCAACTACATTTATATGTATGAGGAGATTATTAAAATAAATAGTATGATATATTAATCTAGTTAAAGTTCTTCGAATGCTTGGACCATTAACAAGATTTTTCATGAAGCTTCAGGAAGGATTTGGAGCCCTAATCTACAAAAATAATCTTTAAGAAGATCGGAGGAAAGAACAAGTGGCAACGAGGACCTTGCTATCTTCTTTTTCCGACGTTGAACAGTTTCTCTCAACCTCATCAGCCTATCAACAGAATAACAAGAAGAAAATAAAACAAAGGCATTATATTCTGACTATTAGTTGATAGAAAAAAGATAATACATAACTGCACTCATGTAAAGAATTATTGACCTTTTTCTCAATTTGCACAAACTTTTTAAAGGGAGGTATTTGCTTTCCAACAGCATTATTTTGAAACTAACAAGCAAAAAAGCAAAACCATGTCAGTATAAGTGCAGAAGAGGGTTAATTAGAAAATAGGAGATGCGATCCTAAAGCTCACATGCTTGAAATATATCAAAGAAAAGTATGAGGTTACTGGATTGCTAATGCAAAGAGCACTTACATCACCTCTAAATTTTACATTGAATAAAATGTCAAAGAACCTCAAAAGAGTTGGCAATCTGGAAACTAGTCTGAACTAAATTTTGATTGCATAATCTAAAGCTCTTGGACTTCACAAACTCTGCATATGCATAGTTGCAGAACTTCATGCAGCTTGTGTAACCATACATAATGCAAATTAAGAAGTAAGAAAACTATATCTTGTATTCCTATTAATTCAATGTTTCCCGAAATAACTTGTTTCCCACTTCCTCAGCAGCATTCCAAACACAAATCATAAATATGAAAAAAAGGGGAAAACTGAGATTTGATCCGAAGCCTATAAAATAAAGAAATTTGATAACCTATAAAACGTATAAGAGCAAAGAAAAAAACTTTTGGAAACCAAACAAATGATTGAAATTATTGCTTCTTTATTTTCATATTCTTAGCTCTTATATTTCCCCATATGCTCAGCTAAAACAAATAATTTTATGTATCTAGTACTTTTTTTCTTCAACTAACTATTTGCACTATTTATACAAGGAGATTATTTACATACATAGTATGATATCTGAATACTAGAGAAACTTAGGTGGAACTTAACAACAGAGCAAAGCCACTTCAATTATGAGTTGCATACTTGAAGCGTTAAAAGTTCAATCATAAATCCTAATCAAATTGAACTAAATTGATCCAAATCGAAAAGTCTAGTTTATCGATTTGGTTACTAGGTAAATTTATTGATTTTGGTTAGGATTCAGTTAGAACTTATAAAAACTATTAAAACCGAACAGAACCATTAAAACCATTAAGTTTTTTATAATATGTATCTGTAATTATAAGTATTTAGAATGTTCATTATTATGATTTCATGGCATTATTTATTTCCTAATCAACACTAACCTTAAAATATTATTATTTTAATATTAATTTTAATAGAATTATTGTTTAGAAACTAGCTTTTACATTGATTTTTAATTTATTTGTATTTTTTAATTAATGGTTTCAAACTACACCATAGCAAATCTAAACCAAAATTTTTGATTTGATTCTAGCTAAATTAAAACAGTTTCAGTTAGATTTGGATTTTTCTAAACCGAAGAATTTTGTTTTGGTTTCAACTAGATTCACTAAACTAATAAATCACATCATGTCCACCACTAGTTAGAACACAAGCCTGCAGAATAATTACAAGAATGTATACTTCACATGTCTGTCCAACATTCTTATGATTCAATTCAATTGGTCAAGTGTCTTAGCCATCATTATAAATAGAGGATCTCTAGCTATTGAGAAAGAGCCACTATTTCATGCAAGCACTTGCAAGTCCAAGAGTGACAAGATACATAGTTTAAAATCTAGAATCATTTCGTCCGATACAGGCGACACATTTCATTCCGCTTGTGGACCAGCACCGGCATAGGCATGCCTCCGGTGCTGGTGCGCCCCCAGGCCCACGAATGCGTCGCAATGGCCCAGCGACATGTCCGGACACGTCCGAACGCGTCTCGCTGGCGGCGTCGAAAGGGGGGGCGATTTTAACTTAGGTTTATTAGGTTAATAATTTTAATTAACTCCTAGCTATGATTGAGATAATTTCGATAGGATTTATTAAAGCCTCATAAAACTATCTCATTAATTTAATATATATATATATATTTTAAAAAAAAAACTTTATTTTTTATATTTATATTTTTAAATTTTTAGATTAAATTTTTTATTTTTAATTAATATATTTTATACTTAAAAAAATACCGAAACTATATTGGCACGGCACGATACAACACCAAAACTATATCATTCCGATCCGGGACCGAAACTTCGGCAAGGTTCGAGATTTTAAACCATGACAAGATATACTCTTTGAATTCAAGTCTACGCTAATAATAGGTGATTTTTCAAAAGGTGTGCATTAAGAGTCATTGTTGGCATGTTTTAATGATAAGACAACGAACTTGCCTATCTGGTGTCTACAAGCAAGAATGGTTTTGAAGTATTGTTTGGCTGACTAGGCATTGTACTATCTGATGCTAGAGGAATCACTCGTATGAATGTTACAAAATTATGCAAATTGATACTGTGATTGAAGCTCTTCAAATGCTAGGATCATTGACCCAACATTTTTCATGAAGCTTTTGAAAGGACTTGGAGACCTAAGCTACAAAATAATCTTTAAGAAGATTAGAGAAAAGAACAAGTAGTAATGAGAGAAGCTAACCTTGCTATCATCTTGTTCCGACCTTAATCGGTGTCTCTCCATCTGAGCAGCCTGTCAAAAAAGTTACAGAAAATAAAAACAAAGGCATTGTACTCTGATTATAAGTTGATAAAAAAATAATGATGCATAATTGCACTAATGGACAGAATTATTGACCTTTTTCTCAGTTTGCTCAAATTTTTTAAAGGGAGGTATTTGCTTTCCGATAGCATTCTTTTGAAACTAACAAGCAAAAAAAGTAAAGTCATGTCAGTATAAGTGCGCAAAAAAGGGTTCTTAGTTAGCAAACAGGACATGTGATCCTACAGCTCACATGCTTGCAATATATCAGAGAAAAGTATGAGGGTATTGGATTACTAATGCAAAGAGCACTTGCTTCACCTCTAAATTTTACATTGAATAAAATAACAAACCACCTCAAAGAATTGGTTCTAAAGTTCTTGGATTTCACAAACTTTGCATAAGCATAGCTGCAGATCTTCATGCATCCAGTTTGTGTTAAAAGACATTAAGAGGTAAGAAAACTATATCTAGTATTTTGTTAATTCTACATATACCGAAATGACTTCTTTACACATATCCTCAGCAGTGTTTCAAATGTAAATTATGAATAGGAAAAAAAAGAAGAATCTGAGATTTGATCAGAAGAAGCCTATAGAATAAAGAAATTTGATTACATATAGAAGTTACAAGAGCAAAGAAAAAATAAATTTATAAACCAATTCAATCAAATGATTGACAATATTGCTTCTTTATTTACATGTTGTTGGCTCTTATATTTTTCCCCCATTTGCACAGCTAAAAAAAAATTTTTTTTGTGTTCAGTACTTCTTTCCTTCAACTAACTCCATTTGTGAGAGGAGATTATTAAAATAAATAGTATGATATCTAAATACTAAGTAACTTAGATGGAACTTAACAACCATGCAAAGCCACTTCAATTGTGAGTTGCAATACTTGTAGTGTTAAAATTAGTCACAATCTGATTAACCAAATAGAAATAAACTGATCCAAATCGAAAAGTTTAGTTTATCGATTTGGTTTCAGTGTGAATACTAAGTCCAAATTGAAAAGTTTAGTTTATTGATTTGGTTTTAGGTTTGGATACTAGGTCCAAATCGAAAAGATTAGTTTTCTGATTTGGTTTCGGTTTGGATACTAGGTAAATTTATTGATTTTGGTTAGGATTCAGGTAGAACTTATAAAAACCATCAAACCCGAACAGAACCATTGAATTTTTTATATATGTATACGTGTATTCATCATAGGCAAATTAGTATGTTAATTATTATGATTTCTTGGCCTTATTTATTCCCAAATCAATACTAACCTTAAAATATAATCTTTTAATATTTAATTTTAATAGAATTATTGTTTAGAAACTAGTTTTTACATTGATTTTTAATTTTTAATTAATGGTTTCAAACTAAGCCAAGCAAATCTAAACCAAACAATTTCGTTTGGTTCAAGCTAAATTAAAATGGTTTAGGTTCAATTTGGATTTGGATTTTTTTAACCAAAGAATTTCAGTTTGTATTAGTTTTCTTCACTAAACTAATAAGCCAAATCATGTTCACCACTAGATAGCTTGTGATAGCACACAAGCTTTGCGGAATTATTACAAAAATGTATAGTTCACATCTCTGCTCAACATTCTTATGATTCATTTCAATTTCAATGGGTCAGCGTAAATGCCACCAACGTTACTGCCATACATATCTATTATAAATAAAGGGCCTCTAGCCATCATTATGACTAACAAAAAGGTATTATTCATGGAGGCACTTTCAAGTCCAAGAATGACGTGATATACTCTTTCAATTCAAGTTTATGATAGTAATAGATGATTTTTTAAATGGCGGGCCTTAAGTCTTCATTGGCATGTTTTAATGATAAGGCAGTGAACTTGCGTATTCGGTGTCTACGAGAAGCAATACTTTTAAAGCATTGTTTAGCCCACACTTGAATAAATAGTATGATATATGAATACTAGAGTAACTTAGATGAAACTTAACAACCATGCAAAGCGACTTCAATTATGAGTTGCATACTTGTAGTGTTGAAACTTCAGTCACAAATTCCAAAATGTCCTTTCATGGAGGCACTTTCAAGTCTATAGGTGACAAAATACGCTATTTCAACTCTAGTTATAAGCCTTTTGTTGTAATAACTAATTTTTTAAAAGTTGACATCAACTCTTTCTTGGCAAATTCTAATGATAAAGCAGCAACTTGCCTATCGATTCTTGCTAGCGTCTCCAAGAAGGTTTACTTATAAGTTTTAAAGAAATATTTGGCCAACACAGTTACTGGACACTGTACCTTCTGATGCTAGAGGAATCACTTGTATGCATTTTGCAAAGTTATTGAATTTTCAAAAGGAAATATAATGTTAAATAAGGACTGTCCACATGATCGTGATTGAAGCTCTATAAATGCTAGGACTGTCGATAGGTCAAGAAATACTGATGCTAGAGGAATCACTTGTATGCATTTTGCAAAGTTATTGAATTTTCAAAAGGAAATATAATGTAAAATTAGGACTGTCCACGTGATCGTGATTGTGATCGAAGCTCTATAAATGCTAGGACTGTCGATAGGCTTTCACAGAGCTTTTGAAGGGTTTGGAATTTGGAGGCCTAATCTACAAAATTAATCCTTAAAAAGATGCAGCAGTAAAAAATAGTAACAAGAGATGTTAACCTTGCAATCTTCCTGTTGCAACCTTCTGGAAGAAGTTTGTTTCTCTACGTTGTCATCCTATCAAGAGAAGGTCAAGAAGAAAATATAAACAAAAATATTTTACTAGGGCTTATTTAATAGAAAAAATAAGGTTTGCCTTTTTTTCAGTTTGCTCTACCTTTTTGAAAAGGCGTTCCTTTTGCTTTCCTATAGCATTCTTTGGAAGCCAAAAAAGCTAAATCATGTCAGCATTGTAGGATCGTAGGAGACGAGAGAGGGAGGGTGAATCTCGTTCGTTTAAAATCTTTCTTTTCGTAACGTAAAACCGAATCAAAGTATAAAGCACTGGAATAAAAAAATAATTAAGAGGACATAGTCGGTTTTACTTGGTTCGTAGTCCAACGACTACTACTCCAAGGCCCGCGATCCTTGACCGCTTTCGATGGGCAATCACTATAGCTCTTCTCTCCGAAACCTTTTGGAGAAGAAGCAAACTCGTACAATGAAATATAGGAGCATAGTAACAACACTACTATCTCCTTTAATTGAATGCAAGTAAAATAAAATTATACCAACAATAATATTGTAGAAGAAGAAGCTTCGATTGTCGGATAGCCTCTCGGCGTAGTAGTACCAGAACTTGCACAGATGAGCAACAGAGACGAGAAGAAGAGCAATAGTAAGTTCTTTTCGACTTGGACCACGAGGGCTTCTTTTATAGGCATTGTTTGGTCGACTGAAAACACGTTGAGTCGATTGAACCTTTCGGTCGATTGATCCAACTATTCGTCGACTGAACCCCGCGCCTTTCCTTATGTGCTCTGATCCAATCCGTCCGATCCCGTAAATCACGTTGTTCGATCAACTAATCCTGATGATCCGTCAACTGAACCTGAAATTTCCTTTTCTGCTTTGATTCAATCTGATCTCTGTCGTTACCAAATTTGGATCGGTCAACTGATCCACGACATTCGTCGACTGATAAAATTGTATTTTCATGTTTGCGAACTCTGATCGATACTGTGCCACGTTGGCCAGATCGATCAACCTCGTTCGGTCGACCGAACCCTCGGTCAACCCGAAACTTTGTTCAATTGCAAAACAAAGTTAGTACAGCAATATAATAATAGTCCTGCAAAATAGAGTTAGATAGATATTAAATATGCATAAGTATGACAGTTAGGACTGTCTTGATCTCAACTTAGAAACCTTTGTTGGTTTCTTCAGTTGGATCAACGCCTAAGGTTTGTCCCGTTTAGGACACGACCTCGCTACACTCCCTCCAGGAGCTTACCTCAGCTCACCTGCCAAACATCTGGTCCTCTAGACCTGTTTGGACTTTCTCTGCTTAGTGTCTGATCGACTTGATCCACTAAGATTTTTTTGCAAAACTAAATTAGCACAATAGCAATAATAGTAATGCAAATAGTATTAGCAATACTATACTTAAGTTGACCAAAATCCGCTGGTCCGATCGACCGGAAACCTTTCGATCATACATGCTTGGAGTTCACTCCTCCAAAACTTCTCATTACCTAGGGTTACCTCCCCTAGGGTTTTTGTCTATGGTTAGAGTTCACTCCTCTAAGACTTCTCATTACCTAGGGTTACCTCCCTCTAGGATTTTTCCTTTGTTTAGAGTTCACTCTTCTAAGACTTCTCATTACCTAAGGTACCTCCCTCTAGGGTTTTCCTTTTGCTCAGAGTTCACTCCTCTAAGGCTTCTCATTACCTAGGTTACCTCCGATTTTCTTTTTCCCAAGCCTTAAGTCCTCCAGACCCGCTTGGACTTACTAGTCACTCGATAGACTACTCACCCTTGCCTAACCTCCAATTAGGACTTTCCTTTGCCTAACCGCAGTTAGGACTTTTCCTTACCTTACCTAACCGCAGTTAGGACTTTCCTTTGCTAGTCATCCGGTCAACACTAGACTTCTCACATGACTAGGTCAACCTTGACCAAACTCCATTAAACATATTGTCAAACAAACATGAAAACCCTGGAAGTCGATTGCACCAACAAGAATACGAGCACAAGAGAGTTCCTACTAAGCAAACAGGAGAAGTCATCCTTTTTTATTTAATTGGTTATTGGAGTTCTTAAATGAATTGTGGGTTTAGTCCCACATTTGATGTTTAACCTATAGGCCATTAAGTTGATTCGTTTATAAATAACATGCAATTGTTGTCTCTTACTATAATAATATAATATTTCAACCCTCTCAACTATCTCTATCCTTAAGGTCACATGCCTGAAATATTTCTAAAAACGAAACAGATATCCTCAAGTTTCTTTTCTTTTTCATCAACTTCTCCTACTTTATCTTCACGTCAACCTTTCCAAGTTTCATATTATTAAATTGTTCAAATCTAGGAGGGAACACAATATGCTTCTAAAATGTTTTAAAATATACTATGGTGGTAAGAAGTTGGTTCTAATTCCCTGAATTGGCTAAAAACTATCACTACTTTACACATTTATAGTTAAGAAACTACAACTAGAAGATTAGAGACTGACACCAGATATGTGTATTAGCAGCAAATGAAAAATCAAATTACTCACCCTACGTGCTCCTTGTGTCATCATTTTTGAACCATTGCTCTTGTGCTCCTCTCTAGCAGCCTATGAGCAATAAGAAAAATTAAAATAAGAAATTAGTCATATTGATACCATAATGAAATAGAAAAGTACAATGTCATCCACTAATAACTAAGCTTATTATGATTTCTTCTTAAGTATCCCTGCATATGTTTGGCATGCCTGTATTTAGTAGTTAATAAATTCACTGAATTTATTATTCACTAGATTTAATTATGATGAGATTAACATTGAGTAATGTCATACAACACCACTTGAAACTATTACAGGACTTCATCATTTGATGATTCGAATGACATCACCTCATTTTTAGCAGGCAAGTATCATCACGTCATTTTTAGCAGGCAGCCTCACCATGCCTACAAACCACCTATATGATTATGAAGCTATGAAGTTTGTCCATGTTCAACCTTACACAAGCCATCCATTTCTAAGCTGATTTGACTACATAGAGAAAATTTGAATATGTATGCAAAAAATCACAAATGTTATTTATACTAATAAATCCTGGTGTAGTCATTAAAAAATTAAGAGTGTGAGAATAAATGTATATCAGAATGGTGCAAAAAGGAAAAATGCCTAATAAACGACATAAGGCAACAAAGAAATAGGATATTGCACTATGAAATGATCATACTCATAAGAATCGTCATAATCATCATCAAGTTATGTTCGTCCCAACTTCAGTAGTTGGCTATGTGGATATATCTCTCCTTTGGATCTAATTAAGACTATAGCACTTGATATAAATATGCATAAAAAAGCAAAGCAACAGATACAAATTACTGATATTGTAAATACCATTAGTATTATAAATAATCTCCAAAATCATTGTTAACATGGTATGGAGCCATATTGTCTTCTTTGATATATGTTTGGCGAAAACTATGTGAACAATGCAATCCAAATGGCTTCCCTTCCCACCTAACACCTCAAACTTCTCCATTTCCTTGTTCAACCATCTTCTATTAGCATAGCATCTCCTCAATCATGTCTGGTTAATCTATTCATGTTCAAGCTCGCAAACTTCACCACAGCTACAGATTATGTCCCTTCCAGCCAACATTTATATAGCATTGTTGACGCTTTACTTCCCTAAGCCTTGTTGACTCTTTTCCTTGTCCTTCAAGCTAAAGTATTGCTTTCTGTTCGCCACATTATGACATGTTATTGTCAATTGTTTGTTTAAGTATCTTTTTCCTTTTCAGATTCGATCATCATCGATGTGTTGGCCCATGTTCGTCCAACCACTGGTTTTTGTATCCAGTTTGTCCACATTTTAGAATGCAAAAATGCCCTTTCAGCTTGGTTTTGGTCGTCTGATCTCACAGTACGTGGTAATCTAAAACCGCAGCATTGATGGGCATGCCATAAACAAACTGTTTATCCTGAATGAATGTGTAGATCATCGTGGGGCCAAGTAAGTTATCTAATTAAACATTATGAAGTAATTCAGAGATCTCCACAACATTTGACATCTACTCATTCATAATCCTATCAACTTTGATCGTGATTATGCAAAATTCAACCAACTATAGCATCTGCATTTCAAGTGGTTGGTAAGACCCGACACATAATAAGCTGCATCTTAATTTGCAGTCAAACGGTTGTTGTACAAAGCCATTTCACTGATGTGTCACTTTAGAAATTCCATAAGTAATAAAAAACAAGAAAACTCCTAGAACTTGGGTAAAGGCAAAAAATTAGAATCACCTGAACATTTTCCGCGCCTTTATTTGCTCTAACCTGCGAATCGAAGTCATAAAATTCTCCGATCATTATCAAGCAAAGAAGACATATGCGCAATCCGATCCAGAAAAAGAAAACCCAAAAAGAAATTACAACCCTGGGTTTCCTCCGTTTTGGAGGATGATTGAACTTGCAGGCAGAGCCAAATTTACACGCCCCGGTCTTCATATAAAATGCGCAATCGGGCGCCTCGGATCTCTGAGGGAACTGCATCGGGACCTCCTTCTCCGCCTCCTCCACCCCTTTCTTATAAGACCTAGGATCGGGGTCCACGCCAACATTTGCTTGAGCTACTGCGATCCCCGGGGCATCGACGCCATTTCCAGGCTTCTCCCCCACCTCCAACCTAGCTACATCTGCGAGCACGACGTCCAAGGAATTCCACGACGGAGAAGGAGGAAGTTCATCGTTGTTCGGGACAAGTTTCGCCTCGACGAACCCCATTCGCCCGTCGCCAGCATGGACAGGGCGGCGGAAAGAAAGCGAAACTAATCGGAATATGAGTCACTGACAGCAGGAGTCAAAGGAGTCTTCGCCTTTTTCCATTGGATTTATTCGTGTGCTTCGGATCCTGTGTATTCTTTGGAGCACCGCCCCAGGAAAACAAACTTTCCATTTGAAAAAATATAAGGGAAGGACTCTTGATTAATCACGTGGCATCTCAGTGAGACATGAGAGGCGTTTCAAATGCTGACGCGTGTCTAGGCCGAAGTAGGTGTTCGTGATACATCTCGTGCGTTGGTAAAAACGGGCGGTTAATTTCACAGCCGGATGTCGAACCCGTGCGTCTACCTGCTGTTAAGGCTTCAGATGCAGCTGGGGTCCACGCGTCGAAGAAAATGATAAAGAATATCTTAATCACTTAAATATCTCTTACAAATTTAGGCAAATTTTACTATTCATTTACTTGACTTTGGGTAATCATCTAAAAAAAACAATTCTCGTAAATATTCTATTACTACTTTCATTCACATACACTACCAAAAATATTTAAATATATTCATCCTATTTGGTAGTTTAATTATGAAAGAGTCCGTCCTACCATAATAATAAAATTATTATTATGTGATAGGAAGATAAAAGTTTGAATCAATGAAACAAGTTCTTATAATATAGAGTAAAATTACGTACACAATCTACTGTTAGATAACTAATCAACCACTATAACACTATCAACAATTGACTGAAACATAATTTTGAAGATTAAATAATCTAATTATTAAGTAAATAATGACATCGTATCATAGATAAGCATTATCTATGAAAATCACACTGCAATTATTATCTTTAAACAAAATCAAGATGATTTTCACAATCATCGATAAGCATTAATATTATTTAAATTATTTTATAAAGCGATTGACTTAAATGCATCATTCTTTTTTAATTCTTTAATGTGCCCAAGCAAAAGTATAATAATTCAATTTTTAATAAATTTTAAAAGATTTTTTTCTTTAAATAAAAATAAATTTAAAAATATTAATCATTTAACGAGACTTTTATTATCATTTTTTGATTTACCTAATTATTCATATTAGTCACATCTATCTTCTTCGTGGTAGCATGGATCTATTTTTTTTCATGGTGGCAAAAGTGAAACGTTCGTCCCCAGCGCTCCCGTCAGTCCGTCTCAGAATCAACACGGAGAAAGTAAATCACGGGGGCTAATCTAATTAGTCTGAAGACTAATATATAAAGAAGGGCAGGAACCTGACTACTAGCCAGGATTTAATTCTCAGATCTCATTGGCAACACAGGATCTATCTTCTCCATATTCATTATTATAGTAGATAATTCCATATGATGTTCAATTCATTAATGGATGACAGATTTATTATAATAAGGTAGAGATAAATTTTTAGTATATATATATTTTTGAGAGAGAAAAATTATTTTCACTTTTTAGTCACGGTCGGTTATAAATTAATTTTCTGATTTATTTTTTTTTATAAAATTTGATGACAAATTATGAGAAATATTTGAAATTAATATATTTTTTTTTTTACTATAATAAGGATTATCTCATATGAAAGGGCATTATACTAGACAAATCCATTTCAAAAATATGAAACCGTCGAAGGAGATGATAAAATGACGCTTAAGTGCGCTCCCATACTCCAATGAACCGTGTCTAAAACATTTTAGGAGTAAAATAGCTACTTCACATATTTAAAAACGCACCATGTTGCATATTCACACTCAAAGTGTAGTAATATATATTTTTTTTTGAAAAAAAAAATTAGTAGACATCATATTTCTAATTTACCTCAATTAATTTTAAAAATGATGGAGTCTCACAAAAAAATTTATTAGTCACAAAATAAATTAAAAAATACTTACAATAGATCGACCCAATCTTATAAATAAAAATCACCGATTATTAAAACAAATTAAAAAACGCTCGTAACGGATGATCTATAACTCAACAATTTTAGATCAATTGTTAATTAAAAAAATTAATTCATTAATTTATCGAAATTAAAACTTAATTTTTAAATGCATAGAAAATTCAAAAATGCTATATACGTAGCTCTGATTTCAATCACTTGGATGAAGATATAAGGGGAAGGATCATAAAATTATGAGGATGGATTTTGTTTGGACAATGGTGTTTAAAATTTGATTTGGTGCATTAAAACTAAATTAGATTGGCTTTAACTTCTAAGCTATTATATGTAGTAATTTGTTGTTAATTTATATTTGTTTCGCAATTGATAAGTCCTTTAAATATCAATTAATGCACGATTAGACTTAGCCTCCTTTCATTAATCCTGCCTATCTAGGTTTAGATGATACAACACATTGCAACTTATGGGTTGCAAGTGTACCCAAGGTGACTACCCAAACCTACCTTATGGAATAGAAAGTGCATATGCGCAAGGTACCTAAAAAATCCATCTACTTGTCATAGCTAAAGGTAAACTTACTCGTGTAATACACTCATCACAAGTTCTCTTGTTCAAAAGTACATATTAAACCAGACTCAGAGATGAGATCCTGCTTATTTCCAATGGATAAACAAGAATACAGGAGCACAATACGTTGGCTGGGTTTCAGTAACATGATTCTAGCACCAAGAGATTAATAATGAACACTCATCAGTTTCCCTGCAGAAGGCCTGCAAGAATATCACTGAAACAAGCAAAAGTTATAGCGAGCTTGTCTTTTGCCTTGCCCATGATTAGGTAACATGATTATTGCTGGAAGAGATTGATATGAGAAACTCTTCCAGTTTCCCTGCCGAAAGCAGGAAAAAATATCCCGTGAAATGAATAAAAATTGTAGCCAGTCTTTTGCCTCATAACATGATGTGCTCTCCAATGAATTCTTTTGAGAGAACTTAGTCGAGATTTGCAATGACTGCATCAACAACTTCTTGGGTCATACTGCTCCCTCCCAGATCTTTAGTTCTGTATTTGCCTTCCGCGATCACTCGCTTGACAGCGGTCTCTAGCCGATCAGCAAATGACGGGAACTGAAGATGCCTCAGCATCATGGAAGAGGAAAGGAGAAGAGCCACTGGATTGGCCTTCTTCTGCTCCAGTAGTTTCTCATTTCCGACATTGCCAGCCGAAGCACCTTGCTCAAACACAGCATGATCCTGGCCAACATTACCTAGGGGCCAAAAAGAACAATAAATTGAGAGGGAGATTTTGTAGACGAGGAAGCTTTAGCAATTCAAAAAGAGATTCATTGATTTTTTTTTAAAAAAATGACAGCTATAAGATTCATTAATGTGGTTGATTCAGCAGCAGAATAACTAATGAGAAACACGATACAATGAAATTGTAGAAGGATGATCGTTCAGTTAACTTCATCACGTGCCATCCTAAGTGGCATGCCCCTTGATTATTACACGGATTATTTCTCAACAATTAGCAAGTTCCATAAAATCGAGGTTAATTAAAATTGGAAAGGAGGATAGTTTGCTGCTTCCAGATGTTGAAGATATGTACTGATTTGAAGAGAAACTTGTCAGACAGATATAGTACTAGTCGATTGAACAGTATACTGATTCAGAACATCTGCTATTACTCAGAGAAGATGATAAAACCAACTACTGTAATGCTCCTGCAGTGACATCACAAAAGAACTGCTATCAAACACAACTACAATCCTACAGATGGTCACTACTTACAAACTGGTAACAAGCACCGCTTCCTGTCACAACTACTACCACTAACTAAATCAGGGATCCCTGTTAGATACGGGATCCAAAAGGCACGTGTCATGCCTCCTTTGTAGTTGGGGTGCCTCCCTTGTAGTAGTGGTGGTTCTCTATCGGTCATGTTATGCATGTTTTCCATTCCCTTATAACCAAAAATAAGAACTGAGACAGAAAACTGGGGACAAGAAACTAATATGTGGGCACTTTTAGGGCCAACAGTCAGCTACGAGTTTGCAGCTACTTGTGATAAAAAAACAGATACTTCATACCATACTGGAGAGAAAATGCCACCGAATGGGATTTCTGGGGAAATTTAACATCACTAAGTTATTGTTTACAGCCTGGTGGTTCAATAAAATTGCACATCTACTGAACCATTAGTGAGCTAATTGTGTGTGGTCAAGTTGCCTGTGCGCCTAAAGCGTGCACCTTGTTGAAGAGGAAGAAATCAAACTTGACGAAATCGCTGAAGATTCAATTATACAAATCTGAAACATCCAGTGATGATGATAATGATATGATTGAGGAAGAAGATGAAGATTTTGATATTTAGATATTTGAATTATGCGCATAACGTATTTATTTGCTAGTGAATTTTATATTTACATTATTGTTTAATATTGTATGGACTATAATTTTGTTAGTGAAATATTTTGGCAAAAATTCCCTATATATGTTTGAATTGTAAAAATTTATACCTAGAGCGCCTTACTTCAGTAAGGCATGCGCCTCACCTTGCGCCATGCGGCCCCAAAGCACTTATCCGCTTTTGGGCATCTCACACCTTAAATAACTATGCAAGTGATCTAATCTTTCTGTTTTATCCACTAATGTAGGAAGCAGTGAGGGACAACACTAGCTGATGAAGAGATTCTGGATTTAAGTAATCCAGAAGTCAAACATCAAGTAAAAGATGATATCTCTCACTCTCACTCTCTTACTGGCTCTACAGTATGTTCACTTACAAAAAACTAATAATAAATTTTTGATCGTAGATAAAAAATGTGGAAGTATAAGATTGTAGTATAAAGATTGCATGTGAGTGTCTCAAGATACCTCCTGGCATAACTCCAGTTCCTCCAGCAATTCCAGCAGCTGTATTGGCCACCAAATTACCATAAAGATTTGGTGTGACCTGCAAAAGGATGATTATGCATGAGCCTACGATGACAGAAACCAACCTTGAAGAAAATATTCACGTTGTGCAGATGAAGTTCCTTCAACATGGAAATGAAATAAATGTGTTTTCAAAGGGAAAATCAAATCAAATCATTGTCCTAAATGATTATATTAAATTTCACCTTAAAATTCTAATATCTCAATGTTCGGCAACATGACACTCATCATTTTTATCATTATACTACTTACATTTTCCCAAAAGCAACAATTTAGTGACTGAACCACACTAATCATATATTCATAGATTTATGTTCTGGAGGACTGTGGTATCATGATGGACAAGGTCTTCAAACAAATATGAATGGAGATTAACACAAGTGCTGTGGACTTGATACACACACACACACACATTACAGACAGATCAAACAGAGGAATAGCATAAAAATTCACACTATTAATATTCAAGTGTAAGATAATCAAGTTTGATGTTCTAAATGCCAACAACAATCATTTTTTCTGTTTAGCTTGCTAAAAGATGTGACGATGTGTAATTACTCAAGCTATGGAGCTTTCTGGAAACACAAAACAGTCTGATGAGCTATATAGGACTTTGGGGTCGAGCACTCTAATGGACTTGGTGAAGATGCAAGTGAGCGAAACACCCCTACTGGGGGTGCAGAGCTAATGCAATCAACTTGGGTCAATTTCACGGGTCTCAAGGTAGGTCAGTTGGCAGCTTTCCTGACTTGTCAACAAGTTGTGATCAAGTTTTCTGCTAAACTGATTTCTGTTGATTCACTATTACAGACCTGGTTTTGTGCCAAACCAACCAGATGTTCTGACTTTTGATAACTCGACATGATCATTCCCAATATGGTGTTCCCAGACCAATCTTTTCAAATTCAGACTTTCAGAAACTGTGAAACAGTATCACATTGACTTGATAATTAGGAAACAGTTATATTGTCTGCCCTAGACTTCTTGATCTAAAAAAAGAGATGTAAATTATCTCATAGAAAGGTGTAGTGACGTGGAGGCATGCTTGGCACTGGTGATATGATATACATTTGATGGCAACATCATATAATTCTCTCAATCGCGGAGTTAGGCAAGTTTGTTAAACCACATAAAACAGCTGCTTCTTGTTCAATTTTGTTTCTTACTTTTGTATCTTCTCTTCTCACCCATATGTTTTGTGATTCAGCAATGCCCAAGTAGCTGTTACGTTTCGAATACAACATAAACCTTAAGATATTCCTCCTACAATCTGCACTAGTCAATTACCGTTGAAGCTATAATTAACATGGAGAGTCAGCAGGTTTGATGATATATATTGAGGTATATTTTGTCGAATATATGAAACTAGATCGGTTCATGGCTTCATGCTACAAGGGATAGTTCTTTGCTCAAAGAGGAAATGGTTCTTAGAAGTATTTCTCATCATTGTCAAGTCACAAGCGTTCTCTATGGTGGTGAAGTCAACTAATTGTAACTAAGAATACAATACATTGCCTAGATCCTATAGTGAGTAAAACAAGCCAATTTCATATTCTGACATTTTGTTTATCCAAGCATTAATCTGAGATACGAACTGGAGCATCTGAAACATCAACTAGAGAAAAGGTCCTCATAGTGCATTCGTTTTACTTGTAAACCAAATCCAGGAACAAGAAGGAAACAAAACATCTGAAGGAAAGCAACTGAAAAAAATACTGAAGATATAGGTGCACAATGGAGAAGCATACCATGACATCAAATTGTTCTGGCTTTGAAACAAGTTGCATGCAACAATTGTCAACTATAATCTCATTATATTTTATCCCTGGATATTTTGTTGCAACCTCACGACACGATTCTAGGAACAAACCATCTGCAAGCTTCATGATGTTGGCTTTATGAACTGCAGTGACTTTCTTTCTGTTGTTGAGATAAGCATACTCAAAAGCATACTTTGCAATACGTTCTGAACAAAACTTTGTCATCACCTAGCACAGGCATTTAGTTAGGGCAATAAAAGGCAAAAGTCTATGTTTGATTTTTGTGGAAAAAGAATCACTTGTTGAGGTGTTCCAATATCACATATGAAGATGTGGTTCTGAGATTTAAAATATAATAAAATAAATAAATGGATAATCTTACTCTTCTTCTGAAAATTATACATATGCTATATCTTATGAAATTAATTAGCACACATATTATAAAACTAAGGTTGTGAACAAGCAAATAAGGAGACAAAGTAGGTTGAAGAGCTTTAAGATTTCCTGCAAAAAAAACTCCTACTAACCCTCCTCCCCTCCTAACTCCCTACATCTCCTCTCTTTTCTCATTTTCATAAAAGTTTCTACTCAATTTGAGTAAAGAAAACAGCTTGACTTTGTCTATAATCTTTGATCTCCCATTGATCCCTGATTACCTTTTGTTGTCTGAAGCCTATCTTGCTTAATTTTTGCCAATTTTGGCAGATTGTGTGTGGATCATAGATATTACTCAATTTTCCCTACGAACTGGAACAGCCTTAGTTGAGCCCATCCAACTTGACTAATCCAGATTGGAATTGGTTAATTTGGAAAACCATGGAACCCTCATAAAAGCAGTATTTTCTAATTTGCAATCTGATATCGCTATAAGAGACATTTAAATGTCATATTAATGTGAAATGGACTGAAGTTGGAAAGATGACAAAAGACTAAGTAATCTATGATTGTAAAACTTCCTCATTGCTGCAATAGCCTCATTTGAGAATCTAATTAGCAGTCAAAGAGGACTTTAACTCAAGAATACAATGAGATAATCAGCTCTCGTATAGAAATCCTAATTTGGATTCTTGTGCTGTTGGTAAAGTACAAAAAAGTCAAAAGATACATGAATAGAAGGAAAGGGAATTGTTTATGATGAGTTATAGCATGAACAAAGAATAACTATTTCACCACAAAATTTGGTTTGTGATACAAAATATGATAATCTGAACCATACAATATGAAATGAGGATGTATCATTTCTAGAAACATTTATACAAGCACAAGAAATACCATATTAATCTTAAACACAACAATATATTAACTTTTCCATTTCGGATCAACCTTACAAATTTTCCCCTAGTAAAGCAACGATGATCAATCAAAACGTAAACTAACATAAAGTAATATTCAATCTCGTCTATTTCAATAAGGATAAACAAGAGCTGTTGTATTAGCGATTATTTAGAGTTTACAAGAGTATTAAACACAACTTGTTCATGAACTGTTTAGATCAGATGGGAAACAAACAAATGACAGTTTATCACCTCAAAGACGTGAATAAAGGAATAATAGTGATGCAGAAGCAACAATAGAACATCATGGAAATGAGAAAAATAAGAGCGAGAGATAATGAAAAGTTCAAAGTTTGTAAACCAAAAGAAGAGCATATGTATTTTTAGCCATCAACCCCACAGGCATATCATAATAAATTGTAGCTGTCTATCTCTTCCCATTAGTTTAATAAGTCATTCTGGCAAACCATAACATACATGACCCTATATAGTTTAAAACCAGTGAAGACAGAATGTATTGAGGAATTACTCAAGCAAACGACGAAGCTGCATACCTTGAGGCTCTCGACGACGCCAGGCACCACCTCATGTTCCAAACCAGAGTACTCGCCCTCCGTGTTCTCCCTGATGACTACAATATCCACATTCTCATGCCTCGTTGGCAATCCCGGAAGATTAAAGCAATGAACCAGAGACGCATAGAGGTCCAGCTCCTTCCTCAGCTGAACATTGAGGGAACTCACACCGCCCCCCACCGGTGTAGCGAGCCCTCCTTTTAAGCACACCTTATTCTGCCTGATGGACTCAATCACCTCCGTTGGCACTGTCGTCATGTCGCCGTGGACCTCGTACGTCTCGAAGAACACTGGGGCGTGCATCGCCTCCATCACCTGACGCACGGCTCCGGTGACGAGGGGCCCGATCCCGTCGCCCGGGATCAAGGTCACCTGCCTCGGCGCGCCGTCGCCCGGCCGGGGCATGTAGGTGACGGACCGCCGGGCCTCGCAGGAGGATCTGGAGGCAGCACCTCGGAGGAGACGGCGGAGGATCGGCGAGGATCGCCTCATCATCGTAGGGTTTGGCAATTTGAGATCGTAGCGCTTCAAGGGCAACGCAAGAGGGAGGAAGCAAGAAGGAAACAAGTGTGAAGATAACGGAGACGGCGAAAGGGTTATAACGGTTTGAGAAGAGCTGGAAGTTTGGAACGTCTCTATGTTACATAATAGCGCTAGGATATCGGTTCATAATTTAATTTTGCAACGTCTCACGTTTTGTATCCCTTTAATTTGAAAGAAATATTTAGAAATAGTTCAAATTTAATTATATCTTAATTTTTTAAAAAAATATTTATTTTATTATTTATATTACTAAAGATCCATTTAAATATGTTGATTTTTTTTAAAAAAAAATCAATTTTGGGCAATTTGTGCACTGTGACATGCCAAGGAGGATGTAACGACAGCTGAAAATTGCCCCGACTACTGTAGTAAAACGTTTCTATCGTC
>JBBUKS010486442.1:0-36560 GCA_038050645.1 Hedychium gardnerianum
GATAAATTAAGAGAATAATTTATACTTATTATTATTACAGAGGAAAAGCCTGCTGTATATACAAAATGATTTCATCAAATAAGGTATAGAATTTGCTGATTAGGGCAATAATAACGATAAGTACTCTGAGTTAATTTTAATGTAGATCAATCGAGTTAAATAATATTTTGTATATTTGATATCTTGTATTTAAATATACAGAAACTTAGAAATATGAGAAGTCGAGTAAAAGACGCAATGAGTGAGAAGGATGAAACGGGAAGTGAGTCGACGGACTTGGTGCATCCGAGGGATGAGGAGTTGCCGAAGAGTATATCGGTGGAGTGAGAAGGACGTGCGGGGCACATCCGAGGGACAAGAAGCCGGGAGAAAATCTGCTCAAGGAGAAGGACGGAGTTGGGTTCGAGTGAGCTCAACTCCGGATGACCGGAGCATCACCCAAGCGAAGGAGGATTGTGAATAGTAAATGCTGAATTTACTGTTCATCCCGGGTGCCCCGGATCAACCGGGATGCCCCGGATCAACCTGGACGCACCGGATCAACCGGGACGCACCGGATCAACCGGGACGCCCCGAAAACGTTAAAGAGAGCCGTTGTAGAGCGAATAAGCAACGGAGTCCATCTGAGGTGTCCCCAGTCAACCGGGGTGCACCCATTCCGCCAGATCAATCGAACGTTGGCTACGGATCACAACTCAGCATGATGGAGGCACCCCCAATCATCCGGGGTGCCCCCAAAAGTGTCACGTTAGCAAAATGGTCATTTCGACCGGTTTGCTATAAATAGAGACCCTATCTTCTAGTTTCAGAAATACACTTGTTCTTAACTTTCGGATCTCGTTTTTTCTGTTTGTACACTCAACTGCTGTAAGGGGCTCCTTCGCCTCTGACCCTTGTCGAAGAAGGAGTTTCTTAGTGCACTTCAACTTGCCTTAGATTAACAACCACTCAGGTTATAACCAAGTAAATTCAGAGTCTCTTATTTTATTTATGCATTTGTTTTTTAATTAATGTGTGTCTTTGCTAAATAAGTAGCAAGGGAAATTAAATTTTATTTGCATGCCTATTCACCCTCTCTAGCTGGTCCACTCGATCTAACAAGTGATATTAGAGCCCAACCACCTTAAAAGGACTAACTGTTGTCTAAAACTACTCGGAGAATGACCGGGTCAAGCATCTACCCGCCAAAGTTCGAGGGGAGTTCACGCTTTGGAAGAGACGAATGGAGGTATTTTTCAAAATTAATTTCGATATTTTATTAATAATTAAATATGGTTTTGAAGCACCCAAGGATGAGAATGGAGACGAAAAGGAAAAGCATATGTGGAACAAGAAGTAGCAGACCGAGTTCATGAAAAACGAAAAAGTCGAGTTCCATCTTCTGAGCGTACTACCACTGCAGGAAGTCAACCGTATCAGCGCCTACAACTCCGCCAAAGAACTCTAGGAGAAGTTCTTGAAGCTTCATGAAGGAACCTTGGAGACCAAGCTAGCAAGATGAGATTTGTTCAGAAATCAGCTAAGCATCCTCTGAATGGAAATAGGAGAAAATGTGACACCACTGCATGTCAGGTTGAAGGAGCTAATTACTGGACTCACCAACCTCGGAGAAACGGTAGCAAATCATGACTCACTTAGATATGCGCTAAATGCTTTCCTAAGAACTCAAGAATGAACATCGATGGTAGACTCCTACTACATCTCCAAGGATCTCGAGGTAAGTAGTTTAGAAAATATGTTCTTTTCTTTCGAATTACACGGATCTCGTTGTGTAGGATTAAGAAAATAAAAGGAGTCGGATCAGAACCTAACACTGAAAACCAAGAAAAATGAACCGGATTCAGAATCTTCTCTCGACGAAGATCAGGAGGTCTTTATGGTAAGAAAATTTAAAAAGTTCTTTACTTCTAATAATTTTGATAAGACATAGGCAAAGAAACTTCTACGTAAAAGAAGAAAAGTATCAAGGACAACTATCCCAGTTTGAAGAGTAAAGGAAAAGAAAAAAGGTTTAAGAAAGTCCAAACAAAAGAACCTCAAAGCGACTTAAAGCGACTTATCGTCAGAAGAGTCCAATACTGAAGAATATGTCAGACTAGCACTAATGACAAACCATCTACCTGAAGACGATGAAAGCTCTACGGAGGAGAGCAACAATAAAGGGGGAGCATCCACCTATGAGTCTGACATGGTAAGTAAGGTACGACTCTTACCCTCCGATAAAATGTATGATGCTATAAAAATATTATCTAGAACCTTATGCAAATTAAGAATTAAGTATGTGGATTTAAAAAGAATTAACATTGACTTAGAAAATAAAATAGAAAATGCATGCTTAAAGGAAGATTTTGATAAAATTAAAAATAAAAATGCTAAATTACAAGAATTAGTGGAAACTCATAAACAAAAGTTAGAATTTTTTTTCTAGAAATTCAAATTTATTGTTGGATACTCATGCGAGATATGTCAGAAATTTTGACTTAAATTGGTATGTTAGAAATCATAGGGGTCAAATTACAAAAGTTGCAAAACATGAGATTCCTAGAAAATACTTGATAAATCCAATAGGTAAAAATTTATTTTGGGTTCCAAAATCTGTTCTAGCCTATTAGATTGTCTTAATTTACATGCTAGAAATTGATTAATTTGAATTATGAATATTTTTTTGCAAAATTAGTTGTCATAAACTTTCTGTTCGATTTTATTCAATTTTAAAATTTTCTATGATAAACAATTATGTTTTCTATTAGTAGGAAAAAATTTGAAATTTTCTGACAGTTACATGATTTTTTATGAATTCTTTAACTAAAATTGAATTTTTAAAATTAAAAATTTTCGGAGATTGAATTTTGAAAAAATTAAGAGTAACCGTTTTTTGTGAAAGTTTTTGTGACGATCAGTATGATTATTTTAAACTTTGACAAAAAAATTTAGCATTTTTCTAAAATTAAAAATAATTTTCATATTTTTTATGGCAGATCTGAAGGATAATTCTTAAAAATAATATTCTTTGAAAAATAATTACGATAAAAGTATACAAACTTGTATTACTTGTGTACATCACCTATAATTTTTTTTCAAATTTTTTAACCTCAATTTTCATTTTCCCCATATTTTTGATGTTATCAAAGGGGGAGAATTGATTAGTGTTAAATGTAAGGGGAGGATTAATATTGCAAAATTTATGTTGTGCTTATAAATTTGTTTTTTTATATGTAATTTCTTGTTTGTTTTCTCTAACTTAACTCGGGTTAATGCACATAAAAAAGAGAGAGATTGTAAGTACCCCGAGTTAGTTTTGATGTTGATCAATCGAGTTAAATAAGACCCTGTGTTGTTTTGATGTCTTGTGTCTAAGTGTGCAGGGATTTAGGAACACAAGAAGTAGAGCGTAAGACGCAACGAGCGAGAAGGATGACATGAGAGGGCAACCGATAGGCTTGGTGCATCCGAGGGACGATGAGCTGCGGAAGAGTACACAAGTGAAGCAAGAAGGATGCGGTTCGAGGGATGATAAGTCGGGAGGAAGTCTGCTCAAGGAGAATGTCAGAGTTGGGTTCGGGTGAACTCAACTCCGGACGACCGGAGCATCACCCAAGCTATCAGAAAGAAGAATGATAAATGCTGAAATTGACCATTCAAGGTGCTCGAGGCGCCTCGATTGAATTGGAGGCGCCTCGGATGCTAGCCGCTGGAGGCACCTCGGATGCATTGGAGGCGCCTTGCCCGCCAGTCATTGGAGGTGCCTCGGATACATTAGAGGTGTCTTTACTACCTAGAAAGTCATTGCGAAGCTGAGGCCAAGTCAACCGACTTGAGGTGCCCTCATTGGTTCGGGGCGCCCCTAATATGCCAGATTAGCAGGGAGACGTTGCGACGAGGATAGAAGTTATCTTGTTGGAGGTGCCCTCAATCATCCGAGGCTCGCTCTCCCAACAGTGCCACATCATCAATGGTCACTTTTCAACCATAACTATATAAATAGAGTTCTCATTCACCATTTAGACACAACACACGCTCTGTACTTCATTTTCTTACTCATTTTTATTGTTCGTGCTTTTACGGTGTAAGAGATTTCTCCACCTCCGACTTGTTGTCAAAGAAGGAGCTGATTAATGAGCCTTTTTTACTGTCTTAGATTAACAACCAACCACCTAGGTTGTAACCAAGTAAATTTCTGTGCCCCTTTCTTTCTTTATGCTTTATTTTTGTTTTTTATTAACTAACGTGTGTATCCTTGCTAAGTAGCTAGTAAGAGAAGGTCTAATTTGATTTACAGGCTATTCACCCCCTTCTAGCCGGGCCATCCGATCCAACACATACATCCATGACAGTGCTTTAATTTCTTCTAAGTTTTCTTTTTACGTGTACTCAACTGTTGTAAGAGGCTTCTCCACCTCCGATACTTTGCCAAAGAGGAAAAAGTTAGCGGATAGGCTCTAAACTGTGCATAAAGACTTGGATGTAGCACCTTAGAGGGTTGTGAACCAAGTAAATGATCGTGCCCCTTTGTTTTTTTTATGTTTGTTTATTTTTGCTAATGTGTGTGTCCTTGCTAAAACGATAGCAAGAGAAAATGATTGTTTTAAATTGTAGGAACGCTATTCACCCCCCCTCTAGCAATCTGAACCACTTCTATTGCACTAAAACTCAATCCAAGTCATGTAGGTTTCTACAATGCTCCTTAGTCTCACCGTGCTCTAAAATCTCAGATTCAAAGCCTTTCTAGTCATACATAGTCTGTTTCTAAAAATTCAGCCAATGTCCCAATTGGCACGAATTCATAATTCATGTAAGAAGCTCAAAACAAGGGTTGCACATCATATCTATTTTTTCTACACTTTTATCTTCTACTCCATGTCCGATTTTAGAATTTTAAATTCTCTAAATCCATCAATGGATTTTGGATAAAATTCATTGATAACCTTAAGCATCTCTGATATGACTAAATTCAAGTTCGGTAGGTTTCTCCTCAATTTGATCATGCTCTAAATGCAAGTGTGATTTAAAAAATTCAGCACACCTATAGATAGTAATGCTTTGACAGAATCAACTAAAGTGATAATACTTTGAAGAAATTAATGATGTTTCGATGAAATCAGTACCAAAGTACTAAAGTAGTATTACTTTATTCAAAATAATACTAAAGTAATTTTTTTAGTTTTTTAATTTTTTCTTCTTATAATTAACTATAAAAAAAAGATAGAAATAATAATTTTTTTTATTAATGTTCTTTTAATTTTATAATTTTTTATTAACCTTTTTTGTTTTTTTATTTTTTTATTAAAAATTTAAAATTAGAAAAATAGGGATAAAGAAGATTATTATGAGTTTAATGATGTATTTTTTTTAAATGAGCCTTTAAAGATATAAATGAATTTTTTAAATAAAATAATTAAGTTTTTAAATTTAATTTGATTCAGTTTAATTTGTATTCGGTTTTTTTTTTTTTTTTTACTTTATTAAGGTCGAACGGCGAGAAAGATATTTTTGAAATTAAGTGTGTCTTTCGTAAAATTAGAATTATGATGGGAGAATTTTGTGCGCCCTTTGTAAAACGCCGTTTTTTCCCCCACAAATTCGTGAACTCTTTTACCCTTACTAGGGCAGAGCGAGAGCGACCAAACTGCTCCGATCTTGCCTCTGCTCTTGGATATCTTCATGGATCAGGAAGCATGTACGCCTCCTTGGCTTCCTTTTTGTTAATTTTGGATTACTGATGCGAAATATCTTGGCCTCCGATCTCGTTTCAGTGATCGAATTCCTGGGGCAAGTTCCTTTATTGCAGCGGCTCCCTAGCTCGTCGCTCCGCAAGATCGCAGACGTCATCCAAGTTAGGCGTTATGGTAGTCTCATTTATGCTATCTAATTACAGTTTGGATCGACAAGTCCCTTTGTGGAAGTGTTTTACCCAAGAATACTGTGGATACAACTTCATGATAGTGTTGTTTGAGCCTTATTTTACGTCTATCATATTTGTGTCCGAGATAACCTTATCTTTATGGTGCAATTTCGATAATTCTAGTTCTCTTTATGATCACTTCATTTGTCCACCCCAATTCCTTTTTCTTTGGAGTTGAAACTTAAAAATCCCTTCCCTTTGAATGTTGTTGCAACTTTTGACGACAATTTGATAGTTATGGGATTCTGTTCAAGTACTTTGTTTGGACAAGCTTCTCTTGTTTTTAGTAAACACAGTATAATACTCTTGCAAATTTCAGTAATTTTAGATTGATTCTATTTGAGCACCTCTTCGGAATCCTTTTTGAGTTAAAGCATAAAGTTTAGTGCTCTGTTAATATTATGACATATTTTGATAATTCTAGTGTTTTTCTTAATGAGTCTTTGGTATTCAAAATCTAAAAATTTACAAATTTCTGCAAACTTCTCTTGAACTTTGGAGCTCTTAAATTCTCAGTTTACTAGATTTTGTGCATTCAAGTGTACTCTGGCTAGAGGCTCTTTTTCCGTGAGTAGAAAGCAATGCTCTTTATGGGTATTTTTACAATTTCATACTTCATTTCCATGTAGAACCTGGTGACTATGTTGTTCGCGAGGGGGAACGTGGATTGGGCCTTTACTTTATCTGGGAGGGTCAGGTATATCTTTGTCATTTGAATTATTTCGAATTCTAAGTTTCCTGTTTGCTCGGCGAGCTTGCTCTTATGAATTGCAAAATTCATTAATTTCCAGTTACATGTTATAATCCTCACATCCTTTCAGTTAAAATACCTTGTTTCACAACATATGTTTTCTTGTGGATTGTGATCGTTCTGTTTTGGAAATCAACTCAGTTCCTTTTTCTTACCAGTTTCTGCTTCTTATCATATCTAGAATTTCTTAGTATTCTTTTGAAATAATTGCCTTGAAACTGTATGGTTCCAGTGTAATAAGAAATTTGCACATCAATCTTTTATTCTATCAGGCTGAGGTTTCTAGTTCTGGTACTTCTGAGGAAGGAAATCGTTCAGACCTTCAGTTGAAGCCATATGATTACTTTGGATATGGTATGCTACCTATTTTAATGCATATATGACACAATCACTGCTTTAGTCGATCCATTTGTATGACAGACTGCATAGTTTTCCATATCAAGGTAGCGAAGCATAGTTCCATTGTTATTTGGAAGTTGCAAAAAAACAGATATAGCAATTTGATGCAGATCGTTTTATTATTTGATTCATTTATTTGACACATTACATAATTATCCATATTGAGGTAGTGAAGCACTTCTTTATTGTTGTTTTTGGTAGTTACTAAAACTGATATGCAATCAGCCATACTGTCACTTAAAGATGTCATTTGCATATTTCCATACAGTATACTTTCAGGAAATTACTGAATATTGTTAGGTAAACTGATTCATTTCCTTCATCATTTCCCCATAAACATTAAATAGGACATATATTTTCCAGATGATAGGAACTACATGCCGTTTCAAAAGCATTGTTCTATAAATGATCTCTCTTTAATGAACTAATAGTTGCTTCTGCTATTATAAATTTCATGCTTATAGTACTTCTGTTAATTTTTTATCTCCAAATTCTAACTTCATGTTTTAGGCACCGGTGGTTCCATTAATCAAGCTAACGTGATCGCATTGTCTAAGGTATTTCCAATTTTAAAAGGTTTTGATCAAAATTTCTAGCCTTTTCCAAAGAGTTTTATTTTTCTCTTTTATGTGGCATACAAGTTCTAGGCTTGATTTTCTGATAGCTAGAGAATTGCAGCTGATCTGCTTAGTGCTGCCAGATGGATATAGTAATTTGTTGCAACCAAAGTCAATTTGGAACGCTGAGAGTACCCTTAAAGATGTCTCTCTAGTTGAGCATATATTACATCTGGAGCCATTGGATGTAAGCCTAAAATTACATATTTCTTACAGTTTCAACAAGTTTTATGCTGTATTCCAGTAGACTCTTGCTTCTTTCTTCTTAGTTCTTTGAAATTTATGTATATCTATGTCCCCTCTATTGATATAATAACCTAGCAGACTAGCATTACTGCATATTCCATGCACATAAGCATTTGTTGCAAGCTTGTTGTAAGGCCTCATGAATTATTGGGGAAGAATCAAGAAGTCTATTTTCTAAGTAGTCCCCTCTAACTCTTTATATACTTGTATGTACATATATATGTGCGCTCACGTGTGCATTAGATTAATAAAAAAATACATTTAGGCCTTGTATATTTTTTGTATACCTTGATACTCACCTTTAAGCTAGGTCAAGATATTATAAAATCTTAACCTATTACACATGCTCAATTCTAAGATCTCTTATGGACTTAATTAATTTGCCAATCCATTGTTGGAACTAATAATAGATATGGTGAACTCCTTAGATTGCGCTTAAACAAAATGTCAATTTATTTCTATGTGCTTTTCCTCTCATAAAAGATTGGTTAGAGGCCATTTCAGAATATAACTAGAGGCCATTTCAGAATATAACTAGTGGTTCCTTACATCTTTTTTGATCACCACTTTTTATTGTGATTTCCCTCTCTTCTCGTCATCACACATTGTTTTTTTCGTTGCATCCTCTGGACATCTATTATCATCTCTACTTTTCATCATTTTGTTCCACTACCATTATTCTCAGAAGCAAGCTAACTGTTTTATTTCACCATCACCACCTATCACACATTATTTCCTTCATCACATCCTCTGCACATCTATTGTCACCTCCATCGCTTCCTTATTTCCTTATACCGACCTTCATAGTTGGATTATTTTCTCTAGTCTTCATTGGTGGTTTATCTTTGTTGTTCATTCTCATTGTCTATTTTCTTTTTAACTAACCTTCATAGTTGGATTTTTCTTTTTCTATCTTTATCATTGGTATTTATCTTTGTTGCTTGGTTTTCATGGCCAATTTTTCTATATTGCTTTTTACCAACTTTCATAGGCGAATTTCTTTCTCTAATCTTTATCATTGGCGGTTAATCTTTGTTGGTCAGCCTTGATTGTCTATTTTTTTTTCTATTATCTTTTACCAACCTTCTTAACTGGATTCCTTTTTCTAGTCTTCATTATTGGCAGTTTATCTTTGTTAGTCAAACTTCATTGTTGATTGTTCTTACCAACTTTTCAGTTAGTTTTGATTTATATAAATGTTAGAAGTTATGGAAACAATTGGTACAACATGGTCAGCAAAATCGAGAAGTTAAGATATCTTAATGGTAACCTTAACAAGCTTTTAAATACTTGTTCATTGGTGTTCTTCGGACAAAGATTTGGGGAAGATGATTAGACTTGCTAAAAATAGATGAGCTTTCTTTTTCTTGAAATGCTATTCCACAATTCTAAAAGGGTATAAGTGTTATTATCCTCCATTAAATAGGGTATTTCTTGCTTCATCTGTCATTACTTCCAATATCTAAGTCAATATTTGAGGCAATGTCAAATCTGTGTTGTTTCCAATTATATCAATAGAAAGTTATAAGGCAAGGTTGATAGCACTCAAACCTATGAAATTGATATGTAGTGATTTTTTGCTCTAGTTGCAAAAGTGAATACTTTTAAAATTCTACTATCATTAGTAGTTAATAATAGTTAGAAGTCACAATAATTTAATGTCAAAAATAGATTTTTTATAAAGGTCCCACTAGGATATGGAAATAATTTAGATGCTCATATGTATGTAAATTGAAAAAGGGCTTTGTATGCTTTTAAGTAATCACCACAGGTATGGTTTGATAGATTTGCAAGAATTATAATTGGCATGGGGTATAAACAAAATCAAGGGGATCACACATTGTTTACTAAATATTTTTCTTCAGGAGTAGTGACAATGCTCTTAGCTTGTATTTGGTAATATAATTGTGATAGGAAATGATGATAAGGAGAGAACTTGTAAGTTCTAAATCAATGTTTGGTGAAGGAGTTTAAAACCAAAATTTTAGGATGATTGAAATACTTTCTTAAGATTGAGGTGGCTCATTTTAAGAAGAGTATTTTTTTTTTCAACAAAAATTTGTTACAAATCTCCTAAAAAATTGGCAAGGCAACATGCAAACCAGTAGCTGCTTCAATAGACCCAAATCTCAAACTTAGAATGATAAAGGAAGATATCACAGTAGATAAGAAAATGTATCAAGATCTGGTTGGAAAACTTATTTACTTTACGACCAGATGTAGCATTAAACTTATTTACTTTACGACTAGATGTAGCATACGTTGTCAGTGTGCATAATCCTAAAGAAGCTTATTTACAAGCAACTTACTAAGTATTATAGTATCTTAAAAAAAATACTAGAAAAGAAAAGTATATTCCATTTAAAAGAAATAGGAGTTTGGTGCTATAGGCATATACGCTAGGCTAATGGTCGATGGGAAGTCAACTACCAGATATTGCACCTTTCTCGGTAGCAACTTCGTGACATGAAGAGCAAGAAACAAGATGTGGTAGCATGGTCTAGTACAGATCATTGATTAAAATCTCGAGTCGTTCTGCCCGATACGGGCAAAACATCTCATTCCGCTTGATACGGGCGAAACATCTCGTTCCTCCTGATATGACGAAATATCTCGTTCCGCATGATACGCTGCTCGTGGACAGGCACCGACACAAGTACGCCTCCAGTGCCACGTCCAGACTCTTCACGTGAGCCCTGACGCGTTCAGACGCGGCGCCCGAGCCTGGTGACGAGTGCGGAGGCGTCGCACGGGCCGCACTTGGCCACCCCGCCGACATGGCAGCGCGGAACAGAGGTAAGGGTTTTAACTTAGGCTTTAATTAAAGCCTAATAAAATTTATGTTGTGTTTAACTTAGCCATGGTCTGTTCACAACACCTCTAGTTGTATATAGCAACAATTTAAAAGGCCCTCCAAATTTTCAAAATGTCCCTAGATTGTAACATTTAAAAAATCTCTAACTTTTTAGAGATTTTAAAAAGTCCTCTTAAACTGACAACATTCCAATGCTAATTTTTAGGCCTATTGCAACTTTCTTCCTTTTTCATTCAGTCTTGTGTTCTGTATTTGTGGTATTTTATTCAAACATTTGCTAGCATATCAAAATATTCAAACAAACATGATAGTGAATTATAAAATAAACAAGAAAATACAAGATAATGAAGAAAAAATTCTAAAGCAAGGGAAAAGGATGAACAAGAAGATGTCAGGCACTTTGTTTAATGAAAATTATCCTCTTGATGAAAATGGTGTCATAGTATCTGCATATGAAACTATTTGGAAATTATTTCATGATTGTCAATAGTTGTTGATGATAAATATATACGTGGGTAAATAGAAAATGCATAGGCCAGCAAGTGACTAGCAGGGCAAGTCTTATTTCTAAATGTTTTTATTTTTCATATTTGATAAATAAATGTCTTCTTTTGTATTTCATATTATTATATATACATGCATGTCCACTTTCCAACTTCTGACTAAGCATTGTCCAACAGTTTATCTTATTATTGAGTAATTGGTAGGTAGCGTGTCTCACTTGTGTTGAGTTCTATGCTGTCTGTGTCAAGCTCTATATTGCGCTCTTCCTTTGCATCATGCGATATAGCCAAAATGTCAACTATCACCGGTGCTAGTGATGTATGTCTTGACATGTTGGAACAATGTCTGGCTCGTATTGTCAATATGGGATAATATTTATATTCATTATTTTGGCATTAAACAACTGTTTTATTTCTGAAGTAATCCATAGTACTTAGAGAGGTTTTAGTTGATAACTTGTAATCTATAACTCAAGGCTTTAGTGGTTCCAGTCCCACTGTCACCTCATGCTACTTTGGTATACAATTATGTTGTTTTCCTTTTGTTGGAAAAAGATTTGGGTGATAGCAATGATGTAAAAGTAGCTTTTATTCACAATAAAGGAAGATTCATGTAATAAATGTCCTCTCTCTCTCTCTTTATGCTCCTCTGGCTTTGAACTTGTGTGAAATGTTGATTGTGTATGATAATGTTACATACTGTTGTTTGGTTATCTGAGAGCATCTTTTGCAAGAAACTTTGTTCGCTACTTTATATGCAAACTTTATATCTGCAGTGTGTCTTGCAAATGTAAATACATATCCTAATTTTGTGATTTTTAAACTGTCTCCTCTTAGGTAGAACTAACCTTGTCTTCAATATACAGGTTGATATATTTAGAGGTTTTACGCTGCCAGATGCTCCATCGTTTGGACAAGTGTTTGGAGGACAGCTAATTGGACAGGCATGCTCTTGGAATTTCTCTCCTCAAATCTGCTATATGGAGAAATATTTGATTCTCTTTGTTAATAGAATATGAAAAGCTTTATGTGTATGTACAATTACTTTAATGTACATATAACTTAGTCGATATACAATCAGTCACCCAGGAAGCTCTTGAGGATACCTCTGGGGCAGTAAGCCTCCTAGAATCGAGATGTTTGGTTGATTCCTTCACAGGATACTACAAAATATCCTTTTGGGTTATTGGACACTCATGGTGGTAGAGGGGAGACAAGGCTTTTATAGAGAAGGGAAGGGAAGGGAAAAGAAGTGTTACTATGATTAGAGAGAGGGGAAGTCGGGCAATGGATGATTGTGCCTAGGCGGCTATGTCATAGATGGAGACATTAGGCTGGTGGAAAAAGATAGATGGGGCAGTAGATGGGCAACTTTCAGTTTGTGAGGGTGCTTGGGATAGCTTGACAGAGAAAGGCAATGGTGATGGTCACATGGATTGCTTGCTAGAGAGCATGAAAGGGTTGTGTCCCTTCAGGATGTTTAAACATCAAGGCAACAGCTGGTGTTCTGCTCGCATGAAAGGGCATGGCGCCCCCTTTACCCAACCTGCAGGGGTGGGCAACTACCTCTCCTGCATTGTTGAGGAGCGGGCGATGGCCACCTCTCATCTAGACAAGGTGATAATCACACTAGGAGTCATAAGCCTCGCCTTCCACATAGCCCCTCTTATTATTATTGTTATAACATCTTCCCCCCTTAAAAAACTTTGGTACCTGTAACAAAAAAGTGAAGATATATGACTCGTAAGACATCCTCACTCTTCTAGATAGCTTCTTGATGGGAGTGGTATTGGCAAGTGTCAAGGGGCAACTGACCTTTACTAGCTGCACAACGATAACAAAGAAGTGCCTTTTATGTTTAAAATATATATTGGAAGTTACTTGTAACTCGCAGGTGAATAAAGTAATGCTATTAAAGTCTCCAGAATATGAGTTGGGCTTGGTATGGACTTCACAACATTGATACATGGAATATATTATGCATCCAATTTAACAAAGGAGGTAAAGCAAGTCTATACTCTATAGGTCATTGGACCTTCCCGCTCAAAATTTTTGAATGGTTCAATAAACTTATGGGCTAACTTCTCTTTAAGCTTTATCATTTCACGCCTTTAATAAGGGATACACAAAGGTTATCATATGAAATGCCGAGTTGACATAGGTGAAATTTATTGAATGATCCACATATCGGCGTGCAAACTCTTGGCACTAACATTGAGACATCGAAGCAAGAGAGGTCGAAGCAAAAGGAAAAAAATAAAGAAGAAAGCTTGAAAGAGAGGAGAGGAAGTTGTCAAGGAAAGAGAGGTTACGATTGCGTGATTGCAGCAAGTGCGGTTGCTGTTGTAGGCGACGGGCTCTTCGGGTGGTGGGTGGTCATGGAAAGTGAGCGACCATGGGAACTAGCAGCTACAACTAATAGGCAGTTACAAATGGTTGTGGGTGCGACGGGTGGCGATTGTAGGGAACAAATAGGTAGGGGAATCATAGGCCCAGCGGGTGGTTGTGGATGACAAGCGACTATGGGTGGCTGGTTGGAGATCACAAGTAGCAGATGGCCTCAGGCGTGGGCGGGATGCATATTGGCTGCGAGTGAATAGAGAATGGAGGAAAGGGGAGAAAGAAAAAAAAATTTAACCTAATTTAATAACATAACTAATACTTTCTAACCCTAAAAAATACATCTAACCTAATTAAATACTTTATTCTATAAATTTGATTTTGTTTTAAATAGACAAAACTAAATTCAAATAGAGTTTGGCTTGAACCCACTTGATCTTAATCACCACATGTAAACCCTAAACTAACTTTTACACGAATATAAAATTCAAAATATTAATTTCATTCTTTTTTTTTTAAATATAATATATAAAATTTAGTATTTAATATTAGTGAATATTTTTTCATGTTCTAAGTCTGGTACCGTTGGGAGATTAATTATGATTGCAATAAACATAATTTGATTGATTAGACAACATTATTTTGTTTTAAAATTTTTTTTGTTTTCAAACTTAAATGTAATTTTATCACAAAAATCTTAGATCTGAAATTTTCAAATTTAATTTAGGACTAGTCAAATTTTATATATTTATTTTTTTTTATAGAAATTTCATAATTTTAAAATTAAGTAAATTTAATTACAAAATTTAAAATATAGTTTAAACCTAAAATATAGTATTTGATTCTATCAAAATTTAAATCTTTTCATTTTTCACCCATTAGTTATTATAATTATATAAAAATAATATATGTTCATTTCAAACAAAATTACTTTGTTATCATTTTATCGAAATATGAATTCAACAATCAACACTTAAAATATAGAAAAACATTTATAGCAATCAAATAATAACAAAAATATATTTTAATATTAATATACATTTATATTTAAAAAATATATCAAAATTATTTCGTTCTAGTATAGGACCGACACTCTAACATGGCTTAAAATTTTAAATTTTGACAAAGGTGGACATAATCTCCAATAGAAAATTCCAACTCCTAATGCATTTGGTCTGCATAATCTTTTGGCGATTTTGAGAGGTTAGTAGCCTTTGCCCAATCTTTTAAACTAGTTTTGCATCCCTCTACACTCTACATTTATTGTAGGCCTAATGGTTGTCACTCACCAACTTTGTCCTATATCACTAAAATCTACAAGCTCTCCCATAATGTGCCACAAATAGTGTCATTTGAATTAACGAATGTTAACTATAGTTATATGCAAATTCTACTAAGTGTAGATGATTTTCCATTTGCCATAGAAGCCTAACACAATCACGTAAAAGATCCTCTATGGTTTGAATAGTGTATTCCAATTGGCCATTGACTTGAGGAGAGGAAACATTGATGAATCTAAGCTCGTACCTTACATTCTTTTGTAGACACCTAAATCTTGAAGTGAAGCAAAGATCATGATCATAAATAATACCGAGGGAAGCATCCCATGAAGTCTTACATTCTCTTTGCAATATAGTTCAGCTAAATGATGAATAGGTAGAAAGTCGCTTGACTTGGTCAAATGATAAACCACAACCTAGATTGTATCATGCTTCTCTTGAGAGGTGGGAAGTCTGCTAACAAAATTCATAGTGTTATGTTCCCATTTCTACTCAGGTATGTGGATATTCTGAAGCAATCCAGTGGTTTTTCTACTCTTTCACCTTGTTGATAAATCAAACACTTAGCCACAAAGTCATTTCAACCTATAAGTAGGATCTTTTAAGCAAGGTTCAAAATCTTGAGAGAAGTTTCTGTCTTTGACTCGAACGATACTGTTTCAATATTGTGCCGAGGTTTCAATGTATGGTGCTGGTAATGGATTGGAATTAAAGAAGGAAAGAGATGAAGCATAAGAAAGAGGGCATTGTTTGTGCCGAGCATAGTTTTAAATTTTATACCATGTTGGACGAAATAGTCAAAATATATCATCCGGTAAATTATCAAAATTCAATACCACTTAGTATAGATAATGTCTCATTTCTTTTGCTTCATCTCATTTCTCTTTCAACCTTCAATCTGTCACCGACACCATCCACCAGAGTGTCGGCATGAAATTGGAACAATGGCATGGTTCGAGATTTTGAACCTTGTTGCTGAATCATATCGAGTTTTAGTGATTTACTGGAACAATATGTTTCGAACAGTTTTTCCCGGCACGGTACGAGATTTCAAACCATGCTTTTAAGGTCATGAAACATTCGAGTACTGCAAAATAGGCACAATGTGCCTCCCTCAAAAGCTTATCCTTAATTGGGTTTGACTTAGGAACACATAACCCACCTCAAAATTACAAGGCTTCATCCACAACATGAGTGAATGTTGGTTCTAATCCCTCCTCTATCTCTCCACTTAAAATTTGATGGTGATGGTCTTCCGCCTAGCTATCCTTAACTAGTCCCACCAAGGGTGACAAGCTATAAAGCTAGCTAGAATACCATGCTGTGTCTAATCAGCCTTAAGCCTAACTTGGAATATTGATCAACTAGCTCCTACACAACAACTCTAAAGTGCCTTAATATCCCTATGGATTTTTGCTAAGAGCATCAGCTGCCATGTTACCCTTTCTTTTAGGCTCTTAGTCTTATGATCAGTGAAGTTCTTAAAGTACTGATGCCATATCTTCAAGGCGAATACAATAACACCTAGTCCGAGGTCGTGAATCAGATACTGATGCTTATGCTCCTTATGTTGTTGGGAAACATAAGCAACTACCCTTCCATGCTGGATTAAAATAGCCCCTTGCCCTTAAATTGAAGAGTCAATGTACAAGATGAAACCTTCTTTACCAGAAGGAAGAGCTAGCATTTATGCAGTTACCAATCTCCACTCAAGCTCTTGAAAGCTCGCCTAGAAAGAGCCATCCTAAATGAACTTTACCCCTCTCTTTTGTTAGATGGATTTGAGGTGTCATGACTTGGAAATCTATTCAATAAGCGACAACAATATCCTGCTAGCCTAAGGAAGCTGCAAACCTCCTGCACATTCTTTGGTTGACTCCAAAAATTTATAGCCTCTATCTTGTGGGTATTCATCAATATACCATCTTTTGACACCACTTGATCTAGGAAACCAACACTCTGTGGCCAAAAGCACACTTACTAAACTTTGTGAACTAGTCTAACTGAGTAATTGAACATGAATGATTTAGGGTTTGCCAGTTTATTTCTAGTAATATACTTGAATTTTGGTTACCCATTTTTTTTCTTAGTGAGTAATTGGACATGAATGTTTTAAGGTTTGCCAGTAATATACTCTTTTGTTGCCGGAAGCTTACATCTTTCCTCCTTTTCATCTTCATTCTCTGATGGTCTCCACTCCCTAGAAGTGGATAAACCCTTGTTAGGAGTGGTTCTTTCTGATATGCTCACTATTTTTTTTGATCTATGATCTTCTTATACTATAAACAAATGCCAGTAATAGCATGTTTTTTTATAGTTTTAATATACTTCTAAACTGTGTTTTGTTCTTGCAGGCACTGGCAGCAGCTTGTAAAACAGTGGATTGTTTTAAACTTGCACATAGTTTGCATGCTGTATTTATTGTCACTGGTGATATCAACAGTATAACTCTGACTCTGACTCTCTCTATTGTTTGCGTATATGTATTTAAGGGAGTTGTTACGCTGTGCACCCCCGTGTGCGAACCCGCGTGCGTGACTGTGGGCACCTGCCCATGTGGCAGGTGCCAGCCAACTTTTTTGGCACCTGCGTGACACGCGGGCGTGCAGCATAACATCCCTGATGTATTTAGCATACATTGTGGTTGAGTCTTTTATACTATTCTCTGATTACTTAAGGATGTAATATTTCCGTGTTTTTCTTTCTTGTTATTAATTATAGAAGCTTGGCATGGATAAATTTTGATGATACCGAGATATGAAAAACAATCATCTTATTTCATGATTGAATGGTGCAAATATCAATTGTCTAAATGAACATATACTAGGAAACTGCAAATTTAGCTGCATGAGTAGGCATGTTTGAACCTTATTTCAATCTCAATGCATGCAATATATATATATATATATATATATTCTACATATGTTGTGGTTGCAATTTGCAAACCTATAGATTGGATTGTAATATTAGTTGCCAAGATTGTCCTTGAATGCTTCATGAACAAACACGCATAAATCTCTGAAATTAAGCTACGGAAACAATATCAAAACTTGTCTTCGTTGCAAATTCGCCAATGCAACTAAAAACTAATTTTGATTTCTCAATCCATGCGCACCAATGCTTCAAATGTTACAATTTAATGCATCTCCTATAATGAAAAGTAAGTTTATAATATCAACTCAAAGATTACAACCCATGTGTATGTATCCTTTAAGCCTAATGAAAAGTAAGTTTATAAATTTAATGCATCTCCTATAATGAAAATAACAATATGAAGCTAAATCCATTCTCTCTTAATATATTGTTTCTAACACTCCTCTTAAACTAGCTTATATATCAATCATGACTAGCTTCTGTTAAATGGTTTGGAAAAAATAGTAGAAATAGGTTCCTCTAAAGAAGTTTATTCCATGATGATACAGTGGTGGTCAAAGTCAACGAGTTTAATGCAAGCTTGCAATACTTTGCTTCTTGCATCTCCATGTTACTAAATAACTTCAACATGAAAACAAAATTGCAAAATGAACTTTCTATCATAGGTCTAACATAATCAACATTAGAGAATTCTTGGATATTTAGATGTTTCTGTTTTTCATAGAGCAAAATTGTTTACATTACTTTCTAATGCTATTTTATATTGGCTTACAAGTTAACGATAAAAGGATATCTAGCATAGTAATTGACACATAAATGTGCTTCTCCACAAGTCTTTGATAACTAGAACAATCTTCAATGTCATAATTATCTTCTCACCATTGTTTTTAATTCGAGATAATGATTGTTAATTTGGATGCATTTCAAGTAGATAGATTTCTTGCAAAAGATAGACATGTTTTTGAGATATAAATATTTCTTCAAAGCTATAGGCAACTTCCACTTCAAAAAAGTAATGTGACTTTTCTAAATTTTGTTATGCCACAAATGAGGATATGAGCAAAAACCATAATATGAACAACATATAGATATATAAGGTATGAGGAATAGAACAAATGATTGGAATATAATTAATCATAATTATAATTAGTCATAATTATAATTAGTGATGAAGGGGTGCCTTGGCGCAACGGTAAAGTTATTGTCTTGTGACCTAAAGGTCACGGGTTCGAGTCACGAAAATAACCTCTTGCAAATCAGGATAAGACTGTGTACAATAGACCCTTCCTCGGAACCCCGCATTGGCGGGAGTTTCATGCACTGAGATGCCCTTTGTAATTATAATTAGTGAGATTATTTAGGAAATTAATAGACAAATTATGTTGTATTACGAGATATATCTATTTTATTAAAATTAAATAGTCCATATATCTGAAAAATCATATCAGCTACATAATTAGTATACATCTAATATGACTTAAAGTAATACGTAAAAAATAATACAGTTTTTGTGGATTTTATTTTCAAGATTTACATATCCAACAGAGAAATCATTAATGTTTTTAAAACAATGTGTGTAGTGATATTTTCCATGTAAACCAATTGGTAGTATAAAATCAATGTAACAAAATCAACTAGATTAGTAAACGACATCACAAATCCCATTTAATTAATTAACTATTGTCTCAAATTTAGTCTAAGACCACAATTAACCTTGGTGCTACAGTTCATAGTTGTCACATTTAAGCTCAATGACTAGTCTAGGAGTATATAGCACTACTAGAACTAGTTCCATATAACATAACAAAATCATGTTAATCAAATATGTGATCCCATTGGTTGGGTTCGACGATAGCCTTCACTTTAAAACTAATTAATCAATTACATGAATTTTCAAGTTTAATTTCACTATGATAATTATACTAATCAATAGATTTATCATTTGATACTCTATTAACTAAATCACAAACAGTATATGTATATATATCATTTAAAATACCTTGTGGACAAGACTTTCAAAATGTTTCTATTTGAGCCTTATTTGTGATTCAGTCGCATCCTACAAGATAAATATAACAAGCTATTAAAATATAACACAAGGAAAAAACCCTTGATATTTAGATGGCTCGAAGATTAGAAAGGGACCTTATACTTACACTACAGATAACAACTATTCTCTTTTTTCCTTTTTCTTGTGATAGGCTTTTCGTAACTTTCATTCTAACAAGAGAATAGCACTAATTTCTTTTCTTCTCTTCTTTCTTCTTCTACTCCATTCCTTTTTCTTCCTCCTTTCCTCTTTCTCCTTTTTTTCTTTTCTTTTCTTCTTTCTCTTTCTTCTTTTCACAACTCTCTTTTCTAGTAATCAATTTTTGTCAAGATTTTAGCAAACCCTAATCTCTCTTTCTCCCCCTTCAAGTTTTAGTTCTTCTCCAAGCTTCCACAATCACTGCTTCTCTCTGTTTTATAAAAATAAAAACTCATGCTTATTCTTGATAGATCTTATTCTTACCACCTTATCCATGAAATCTATGGGCATAAATAGTCAAATACCATGGTCTCCTTTTAGCACCATCTAATCTTATCCATGTGACTATACATGGTCAAATACCATGTTCTTATTTCTTTTAAGTGTTGCCTCATCTTTTCATAAAATCACGCCAAGTTGGACAAAAGAAAAACATGTCCTTATCCTTACAAGAAGCACATAACTTTGATGGTTGCGGATGGGGATCTTAATTGGTTGAACACTTAATCTCCAATCCTTACAAAATCATTAATAAAAATTTAATTTCATATATATTTTATTTTTTGCAAAATCTTGTACGTCACTACTTGTTAAAAGATTGGTGATCTATTCCAATACGTTGCGAGACAAATATTGAATGATCTATTTTATGCAGTTTAAACCAACTTAAGTGATTGCTTAACAAATGTATGTATATTATATTTGAGTACTTTAGTTGAAATTATAAACTTTGTTTTTGAATTTGCATTCTATCCCTTTAAAACAACCTAGAGGTTGCATTACGTAAACTATTTCAACATACATATAGATATATTTTTTACATATCTAAAACATCTGGGAACTTTAATTAACCCCCAATAGGTGCACTAGTTCTAGAAATTCCAAAGAGCGCGCTTTTTCTCGCCTTTTTTCTTTTAGATACCTAAAATACCCCCTAATGTTATAAAAGTTAAACTTTTTCATTCTAGATTTTTTTGACAACCTAAATATTATGATTTTGGTTAAAAAGGATGCTATTGGATTTGAGAGAGTGCTATGTATTTATTTATTTTTTGTTTGATTTGTCCAAATTAGGTTGATGGTCTTCCCATTCATAAAATATAAAAATAAGAATATGTTGTGTTATTAGGACTATCCATCAAAGTGATTTGACCAAATTACCTTTGATGGTCTTCTTGTGCATGAAATACAAAAGTAATATCTTGGATGCATTCTTGCGTTGTTGTTCCCAAATATAGTTTAACCTTTGTATTCTAATATGTTTACATTCGTTAAGGTGATTTGACCAAATTATTTTGATGACTTAGTGTATGCATGCATAGTTGGACTATGAGATTATTATTGGTATCTAAAAGAAAAAAAGGGTGAGATAATGTGTGACTTTTAGGAATTTCTAAAATAAGGTGTACTTGGTAGAAAATTTCCAGCTTTAGGTGTGCTCTTTGGGAAATTTATCAAGAAAATATAAAACAAAAATGATTGAGTGAAGCAACAACTAGAGAACTTCTCATACTAATTTACACTTGAAATTTGAGTGTCTCATTGGCCAACAAATTAAGCTTTATGTTGATCAACTCGGTCATTAGGAAGAAACATCCAATTTCCAATGACAAGAACTGGACTACAATCATAGGAGGGAGGATTAAGCTTCTCTCTTGATCACAAAATCATGTTTGTGGCATGTATATGGGTGGGATCTCTAAGGTTTTTGTGGTTTAACTTAGAAGCATCATAGTTGACAAAGCCGAGGAAAAGTTGAGAAAAGGGTAGCTAAAATCATGGTTTGAAATCTTGTACTGTGTCGAGCGAAATGATCGAAACATATCATTTTAATAAATCACCGAAACTCGATACCACTCAACACCATGGTTCAAAATTTCTAACCGTTCCGCAGTTTCGATCTTTGATTAAAAAGCATGGTGTAGGTGATAGATTGGAGGTTGAAGGAGGAAAAAGATAAAGCAAAGGAAGAAGATATTGTTTGTGCCGAGTGGTATTAAGTTTTAATAATTTATCATAATGATATGTTTCGACTATTTTGCCTCACATGGTACAAGATTTAAAACCATGCTCAGCATAGACAATGCTTGTTTTCATTTCCTATCTTCTTCAACTCCAATTCTATGGATGATGATATAGTAGGGGATAGAGCCCAATGGTGTAAAAAGATATATATAGCCGACCCCACATAGTGGGATAAAGCTTGGTTGTTGTTGTTGTTTAACTCCAATTCATTACCGACACCGTGCATCGAAATATAGTCATGATATCTTCCGGTCAAAGACCAAAACTTCGGCACGGTTTGAAATTTTGAGCCTCAGCTCAAATTTGTGAAGGAAACAATATGGCCAAAGTAAACAAAATTATAATTCAAATAAGCAATTTCAAACTATTTATCCAAACACTACCACTCAAGTTGTAGTATAAATACGTATCATGTTCAACTTTTTAATCTCTTCTTATAAATAGATCTCTTTATAATTTCTCACTAATGAATTAACATGACAACAGAGCATGACATAAGTAAAGATCTCCCATCTCAGCACTGAATACTTTCAAGTTTGAAGATATTTCTTGTTGCAAACTTGCAATTGTGAGAGGCAAAGCCCAATCAATTTTTAGATTTGAACCAGTCTAAGATTACTTGATCTATTTGAGTTTAAATGTCAAGCAGGTGAATCATGTAGGTCCAACAGGATACACCTTTTATTGACCTTGAACCTTCAAGAATATCTATTCTTGATGTTGATGCGATGGTGAGGCACAAAAAACTTCCATTTAGATCATCAATTCATGGTGCTTGATAGACTGAGAAATAGATTGCAAAAATACATCACATAGACACTAAGCCTTATGATTCTTGAGGGGTTTGTGGCAGTTGCAGATCACTTTGCAATCAATTGCTTTGACAGGAATGATATGCAAATTGTTGAAGAACTCCTATCCAATACATTGGTGGTTTCCTTCATTAGAAGGTTCATCATTGATGTTCTCCAAGAAGATTTTAACATTTTACTTGCTTTCCTTGTCACATGCTTCCTTGTGGATGAGATTGAGATGTGACAATGTCTACTCTTCAGACTACCTCATTTAAGGCACAATCTCTCATAGCTAGTGAAGCTCGATGAGGTTGTGATCTATGCTTGTAAAACATCGATATAAATTTAGATGGCATGCTTGTGAATCTCATTCCTCTTTCTAAGATTTTTATCAATGCTCTAACTTGATGGGATTGTCAGAATTTAGAATGTGATTTCACTTGCCTTTACAAGGAGGGTAAGATTGTACCAACATATGATTATACATGGTGTGGAGTTCAAGAAAAGTGTCAAAACATTAACATCATGCATACAAACAACACAAGGAATGAGGAAGGAGGTTGTTATGTGCTTAGAATATTGTGGTTAGAACCTAAGTGTTATATCAAAAAAGTAGAGAATTATTACATTCTATTGTCGTATCATTCAAGAGACATAACATATGTATATATTGGGCCGAATATAAAATCCTAAATCTAAACCACTAGACTAATAAGCTAACAACTCTAATGTTCTCAACACTCCTCTTATGTATGTATGTAGAATTATTACATTCTATTGTTGTATCATTCAAGATGCATAACATATGTATATATTGGGCCCAATATAAAATCTTAAATCTAACACCTAATGTAGGCCTAAACCCACTACACTAATAAGCTAACAATTCTAATGTTCTTAACACCCCTCTTATGTATGCATGTATACATGTAAGAGAGAGCTGACATTACGAAGGTGTTGTCTGTGCCAAAAGATGTAAGTTTGCGACTGCTGTACAAGTAGGGTAGCAAAACATGGAGGCCATGACAGCGATTGGGCTGCATGTGATGAGTAGGAGGCTGTGAGATGGGTTTCTCATGAGTTTCTTCTTCATGAGCTGACAATGGATGAAGAAGAGAGTAGTAGTTGGTGATAGTGATTTTGCTAGATTTGGTTGTGTGGAGAAATCATACATGAAGGAAGTTGTTCATTGGTTTTAGCAGTACAAATGATTACACCAGCATATGACTCGTGAAAAGCTTGTGTGGCGTGTAAGATTGCATAATCTTATGAGGTTTAGGCTGAGAAATTGTGGCGAAGGAAGCTCACTTGAACTCTGGGTAAAAAAGGAGATAGGTATCAAGCAATAAAAGAATTAGATGGTTAAACAAATAAGCAATGTGAACCTATTTATTCTAACATCAAGTAAGAGAGGAAAATAGCTGAAGAAAAGTGAAAGGGGTTGTAAATTGTGAGAATAAGAAAAAAAAAATGAGGTGATAATTACTGGTAAAGTGTAGGAGATAGATATCAGGAGATATGGGCAGCTATGCTTGTGTGATGAATCAGGGAGAGGAAGTGAAATAAGAGGAGATAAGATACGTGAATTTAAAATGTTGGTGCTGTATAGTTTTGAAAAAGCTAGAAACTATTTTTCCTAATGTAGATTGAGGATATGTCTAGTGGAGTTTTTGAATTTTTGATCAGAAATGATGACTTCCATGATAGCATTAAACTTCTAACCCATTTATGGCTTCATATGTTAGTTAATTTGGACAACTTTTTAAAATCAAGTTATTGGTATAGTGTTGGGTATACGAGAGCATGTATATTACAGCAATAGTCAATTTGAACTAGATTTTGATAGCTCTTCTTATGCTTGAGCAAACTTTAGTCTCTGATTCTGGACCATATATTTCTATAGTTTTTTTTGGATAAGTAAAATAGTATAGCACAAATCAGGAGTACAAGAATTGGCCTTTAGGAGCTACTTATGTCCGACATAGTGTAGTATACTCCCAAAGGCCGATATACATGAATTTGCACTCCTAAATTTTTTCTAATTATCCCTCACCAAAGAAACTACTATTTCACAAGGCAAGATGACGACCCTTTCTCAACATCCCGCTTCCACAGTAATACCTCCCCAAAACTCGCATCATCCGCCAATATGTGAACATCTCCTGTCGCATGTGAAGCCAGTCTCTAATCTCCCTCCATAACTCTGCTATAGGAGGGCATCCAAAGAATAAATGCTCCTGTGTCCCCAGCATTTGTCTGGAATGTGCATTGCCGATCCTCCATGTACTCCTTTTTGTCTCTAGTGGGAAGATGCCTCTGTGCCAACATCCAGAGGGTAACTACGTGACTTGGCTGTACATAGGTCTTTCACACTGTCTGGACCCATGGCTTCTTAGGACTAAGATGCCTAAAGAAGTCATATGCTCGAACCACACCGTCGTCCCCAGCAAACCAATTTGCTAGCCTCTGTCCAGTAGCCTCCGGTGACCCAGCAACCCTTAATATAAGATCTCGTATCTGTAGCAAATGCTTGACAGCCTCCGGTGACCCAATAGCCGATAATATAAGATCTTGTATTTGTAGCAAACGCTTAATCAAAGGGAAATTTGTGTGGGCTGCTTCCTAGGTCTATGCGTTTGCACGCCTCAAGTAAGTATGGTGGACCCACTTTATCCAAAGCGCATCCTCTTTAGCTTGTATCCACCATAGTACTTTAGCCAAGAGGGCTAAATTCCATGCACACAAGTCTCGAAATCCCAAGCCACCTTCATCTTTGGGTCTGCATCTGCCCATGACATTGGTGGGTGTTTAGAAGTCCACATGAAAGACTTGCAGATGCTGCAAATACGATCAATGATACCTAGGGGTATTGGCAGAATAGATAATCAGAAGCACTCCACTCCCTGAAGCACTAAGGTAATAAGTTGCGCCTTGCTAGCATATGATAGTGTCTTCTGCGGCCAAGCATTCATCCGTCAGATCAGAGAATTAAGCAGGGGCTATAATCTGAGATCCGAAGACGCTCAGTAGCCAGTGGAATCTCGAGATATCTGAAAGGCATGGAACCCTCTTGAAAGCTCGTGATGGAAAGTAGCCGCCTGTGTGTCGTCTCATCAACTCTAGCCAGGTAAATACATGACTTCAATTTATTAACATGAAGTTTTGTTGTTCCTCCAAACTCCTGTAAGTAGGTGGACAGTGTGCCTACCGACGCTACATGCGGAGTGGCTTTATTCTAAAGCTTAAATATGGCCATGAAAATATATTATTTTTGTCTCAAGTTTAGCCTAATCTTTTTACTAAATCATTTTAATATAGTTATAGTTTATTTAACCGTTGGTTACACTGTTTGGATAACATAAGATTAATTATCTCTTTTTGTGTTTTTTTTCCTTTTCCATGCTCATGTTTGCTTCACGGGTCTTCATTGTTGTGCTTTAGTTTTCATATCATAATATATCAATAATCTTCAGACAAAATACAAATACCTTTTTGTGTTCACCCTTCTTGCTATTGTAATAATGTTCTATTTGCAGTGCCAATAATATATCAAGTTCAACGTGCACGTGATGGGAAAAGCTTTGCTACTAGACAAGTTGAGGCAAGACAACATGGAACCACTATTTTTACTTTACTTGCTTCATTTCAGGTAATCAAAATATTAACACAATTTGTAAATTTTGGGTGTCCTTTATTGTTCTTAGCTCTTTAGATAAAAAATTAAACTTGACTTACCAACTATAGGAATTTCTTGATTTGAAATTTCATGTTGTGTCACCTAGCATGCTCAAAATTTACCATTTTAGTAAATTACGGAAATTTGATGCTACTCAACATTGGAAATCTCAGTCACCTATATTGTTTGTGTTGCTTGGTACCAAGGAGTACCATTTTACCATATAGACACTTACACACTTCGTGATACACGTGTCAAAACAACTTTAGTTGAATTCACTTATCATATCTCCAATGTTTTAGATCTAGTAGTCTCGTCTAATAAGAACAAAGAGTAGTTTTAAATCTGAACCGGTTTAATCTGTTTAAAATTTGGTTTGACCACAAATTGGCCAAAATAATTCCAAATTGACCTTGGTTTGAATTCACATAATCCTAATCTCCACATCTACCCTATGGGTTCAATCCGAACTCAATTCTGACTTCAACTCAATGCTCAAATTCTATTTTTAACAATTCAGTTTGATTTGTAGTTCAATAGAAAATATTTTTTTAATATGCAAAAATAAAACAGTATTTAATAGTTTGTCTCTTTCATATATCTTTTTTCTTGGAGACAATGTCTCTCCTAGCATTTTTTTCTTCTCTAGAAGTAAAAATTGACCAAAAATATGGTCCTTCCTGTATTTCTTCCTTTTATGGTCGATGTAAGAACCCAAAACATTCTTGACAAAATTTTAACCTTAAAAGATTGTGCCTTTGTCATTTTCATTATCCTTTGACTACTGAGTAGATGCCAGATTTACTGAAACTAATCTATCTTGTAACCTTCACAGTTTGTCACTTTATTTTCACAAACTTTAGGATCCTATGTAGTGCTTAAAATATCATGCCGTGTTGCTCGATACGGGCGAAAAATTTCCTTCCATCCATCAACCGAAACCGGCACTGGCGTGCCGAGGAACCGCCATCACGGAGGCCTCGCGTCCGCCGCGGAGGCCACGCGCGGGCCTCGCGTACGCCGCGGAGGCCATGCGCGGGCCTCGCGTCGGCCACGAAGGCCTCGCGATGGCCTCGCGGTCGCCGCGGAGGCCATGTGCGGGCTTCACAGCCGCTACGGAGACCACGCGCAGGCTTCGCGTTCACAGCTGGCACAAAATAGGGCGTAGAACAGTAGGGAACTTTGGCTTTTAATTAAATAACTTTAATTATTTCAATCACTCCTAGCTATAGTTGGGATAATTTAAATATATTTAATTAAACTCTAATAAAACTAGCTATTGGGATAGTTTAAATAGATTTAATTAAACTCTAATAAAGCTATTTATATTTAGAAAATATCGAAACCATACCGGCATGACACAATACGGTACCGAAACCGTATACTTCCGGTCGAAGACCGAAACCTCGGCACGGGTCGAGATTTTAAACCTTGATCCTATGTTGTTTTTAGTTTAAGAAGAATTGAAGAAGAAGATTACAGTCAAGAAGATTTAGCTTATACAAAGATTATATCAAGTTATCTTTGTCAAGTCCAGTCGTCATATTTTAGAAGATCTACTCAAAACCTTGCATCAAGTCTCTCAACCATCAGTAGTATTGTGCTATATGTCACATCTCCTTCAAGCATAGTAGTTAATTTTATATTTTTTGCTTTTTTGATACGTTTTGTTTTTTATGTAACAAATTGGACATAAATGTAAGGTATGCTCTTTAAGGGTGAATGCTAATATTTCTTTGTGTTATTAGAGCTAATAGTTATACTCTATGGTACTCAAACTCAGGTACGAGTATCTGACATCAGTATGAATCCAAATGTCTAACATGGTTATTTTTAAATTTTTTCACGTGATCAATAAAAAAACAAAATTCAATGTCCACTTGGAGCATTGGTGACTAAGTGTCAGATATTCGATGGATTAGATAAAGGGTCCAAGTACTAGAGGTTATGTGTTATGACTCTATCCCAACATGAGATATTTAGTGTTTGGGTGTTATATCAAGTCTCTAAATATGGTTTAGGTATATCCACAGTTAAAATAATATAAAATTGTCTCTCTTAACTTTAAGCACATAATTTCAGTTAGCTTATCTAGGTATTAATTGCTGCATAAGAAGTTACATAGTAGTTACAAAATGAAAACAACTTGTAATTAATTATGATTATGATTTTTTGTGTTTCATTGTTGCAGAAGGAAGAGTCAGGATTTGAACATCAGGAAGTCCTAATGCCTCGTGTGCCTGGTCCTGAGACGGTCTGTTTCTCACTACTTTTCTGATGTAGACTGATTTGAAACATAATTTATGATTTCAATTTCAGCTCATCTCAATGGAAGATCTACGAGAAAGGCGGATTACAGATCCTCGACTTCCCATGTAAAATTAATGAGCTTGCAACTTCTCTAAAAAATGCCCATCTCTTAAGCATTGTTCTCAAACAGTGAAAATGCCTTCCATTTCAAAACAATTTCACAAGTTTTGTTATTTAGAATAGAAAGATGTTTCTGACATTGGTAGTCTATATTTACTCAATGTACAGTGGTTAATTGATTGTTGAACATAAATAGTCGTGTCTGACTTTTTCATGTAGTTGAGTTGAATGGACCATGAGAATAAGTTGGGCATGTTTTATTTCTTTTTTTTTTCTTTTAGTAATCTAGGTCTCCAGCTCTTCGAACTCACTAATCGGTGACCGGTCCTGCCCCACAAAATTTTTTCACTGACCATCAGGATAAATCAGGAAGCCTTAATAGAGGCCTATCCAAATGACTAGCATTCTTAGGCCGCTTCTCACCGGAGGAAAAATCTCCTGTAGTGCGCCGCAGCTGAGATTCAAACATTAGATCCTTGGTTATCCATTGGAGGGCACCATTGTCCCGGGAGCGGGCATGTTTTATTTCCTTTCCATGAGAGAGAGAGAGAGAAGAAAGAGAGAGAGGAAAACACATTATTAAGGGCATAAAAAAATCAACTTGTTAAACTCTTTATGGGAAGAATTTTTCGCAAGATATTATGCAGAGAAATTTGTCAAAACTAAGTGAAAGTTTCTGGGTTGGTGTTTTTCTATGAATATGTTAGGAAATTAGTAAAGGAAAAACTTGCCTGATCAAAATTAAAATTTTATATAAAGGGACTAGGAGAAATATTCTGCCAAATTATATGGTCTAGTCTTCGAAAAGACAAGAACAAGATACAATTTTTATTCCCCTTGTCCTCGTTCCTAAAAGCCATGATGTTCCATGAAGCTTCTACTAATTCATGCCTTGTGTTAAGAAGTATAAATATAGGTTGGTCCTTTGGGCTTTTGAGATAAATGGTGAACACTATTGACATGGCATCAGATTAGTGTTCCTGTGTTCCATTCCTACCAGTCTCAAGGAAAGTAATATATTCCTGGTCAATCTATGTCCTGCGCTTGGGCTTAGTTTAGTTGTGAATATAATGTGGCCTCATATTGCTATTTCGACCACTAGAAGATCATCAAAGTGTTTTTTCTAAAAATACCTTGATGGGCTTCTTGTATAAGAATAATACATTTTCTAGTGGTTGAAATGGTAAAATGAGACACTATTGCATTTAAGGTGCTCCTAGAAATCCAATGATGACCTTTCTGATTTTGACCAGTAGAAGGTATCTCCTGAAAACACCTTAATAGTGTTTCAGCGGTTAAAATCACAATATAACCATCGTTTCATGATTCTCCTAGGAATCTATATCCTTATTCATTGATCTTGACTATTTGAAGGCGATTAAGTTGTTTTACAAAATTAAGGTTTTTTTTAGAAAATACTTTGGTCATTAAGTGGCCAAAATAACAATATGAGTCCACTGTTGCATTCATGGTGCTCTCAAGAATCTATTTATGACTCTTTGAAAAATAAATAGACCACGAGGTCTCTTTGGAAAAATAACTTAAAGGTCTTTTAATATCAAAATGACAATACGAGACTATCATTATATCCATGGTGCTTTCAGGAATTCATTCATGCATTTATTATTCACCTTGGCCACGAAGACTATCTAGATTTGTTTTTGAAAGTTTTAAAGGTGTTGGGCAAGCTCAAGGGTATTTTTGGAATATCATATAGGGAGGTGCGTCCTTTGGTAAATTAGGAAATATGGTGCCTTTGTTTGTAAATGTCAAACTTTAGGTGTGCCCATTGGTAAAATGTCAATGAAAAATTGCAACATAGAGCATAGTTCATCCATGGTTTTATTTTACCCCAAAATTAATCTACAAGCATCCATGTAAAAGTTTTTTAGATATACTATTTAGCATATCAATTTAAACAAAAGCAATTACAAATTCCATAAATTTTTTAGCTGCTGAATCAATACCTACAACATAAAACTCACAAGACAATGTTAATCTATTCAAACTATATATCGTGTGTTTTATTTGGTTGGAACTGATTTAAGCAATTATGTGTAACTTGGACTAACCGTGGATTGTTTGGCCGCAATAATCCTTATGGGGCCTGCATAAGCTTTGTGCCACATTTTGTGCATACCACCTAAGAGGCAAACCACAAATGGTTACGACATTGCATAGTGCATATACCATCCCTCATTATGCAGCCACATATGTGGACTATGTGCTCTATGTGCTTTTAAGAAAAATAATATCATTTTTATGTTCGAGCTGATTTTGGTCCTTTAGGATTTAGGTTCTGAGTTCATTCCTTTTTTCCTTTTATCCTTGTGATCTGCTTCCATTGAAGTTTGACATTCCATCTTCCTAATATGCTACATAGTCACAATCAATGTTTTCAATCAGTTTCTTCTTTCAGCTTCTCTATGCTTTTGACGTGTATGATGCTTTCTAGTTTTGCATTATTATTTTTATTACATAATGTCTACTACCAACAGGCACTACCGAAATACTGTTGCTCTGACAAAGTTTATTCCATGGCCTATAGAAATCAAATTTTGCGACACAAGTGACTCATCAAAACAGTCACATCCAAGGTAATAGTTCAGTTCTGGTTCATGCTTGTTGATTTTGATGTGATGTTCAACATAATTTGATCCTCAGTTTACACACTACTACTTTTTGTCTACCTCTATCATCATAGTTTGAAGTATTGGTTTAAAGCTAGAGGAAAACTTTCAGATGACGCAGCATTGCATAGGTATGTTGCAGCAAATTGTACAACTATTGACTATATACTGAATGTGTACATGATGACATATCATACAGTTCTACTTCAAGTTGTTATGCTTATGTGATTTTATGTTTTTTATCAGACAGTGCTACATGCTAAGCATTCCTTGTAGCACTAAACAACTTGGTATAACTTTCTTGTAGCAACAAGAATCTAGTGTTTAAATAGTACTACCACTTACACAATTTCATTAGTTAGGGATTTCTGCTCATAGAACAACCTACAGAAATGGGCACTGTTCAACAAAGGGGAGAATAATGAACTTTGGGAGGAACAATGAGGTAAGGTTAAAATATTGTGGTAAAGTCAATTTTTGAAAGAGTTGTTCTATTTGATACTTGGAATTAATCATCTTGAAAAAGAATCAAAGAGTAGAGTTTCTTTTTCTTTGAAACTAAAATTTAAATGTTATCCACTTATTCTCCTTTAACTAAAAAATTGGTGGCAGACCAAGGATTTTGAGTTGAAGGGGAAAAATTAATATTAGTTTTTCTGAATCTTAGTTAAGGATGCAAATAGTAATATGATTGATAATTTTGAAAAGAAGCTTTAATATGCCATCTGACAAGTCCTTAACATCGGTAACAATGTGAAACTCCTTTCCTTTGAATAATGACCTTGATACTAGTTTTGAACAAGTAATGCAGTCTAACCATGGTTTAAAATTCCGTGTCGGGCGAAATTTGTCGTTCTGCCCGTCGCTCAACACCGAGAGCCACCGAGGGATCGTGCCTGTGGCATCCTCCGCGGGGTCGCGGTGGGAACGCCGGAGGGCGCTTAGATGAGATGAGAAAAATTAACCTAGGTTAATAATTAAACTTAAGTTAATAATTTTAATCAACTCTTAGCTCTAAATAGGATAATCTAAATAGTCTTAATCAAATTCTAATAAAATTATCCTATTAATTATATATATATATTTTATTTATTTTAATTTTGAAAATATATAATAATTTTTATTTATTTATTTACCATATAAAGGTGATGCGATCCCGTATTTTTTTCTTTTTTTAAAAGAATATTTTATATTTTTAATATTTAGATTAAATTTTATATTTTTAATTAATATATTTTATATTTTAAAAATACTGAAATCATATTAGTTCGATACAATACGGTACCGAAACGTATTGTTCTGATCATAAACCTAAACTCCGATATGGGTGAGATTTTAAATCAGGAGTCTAACAAACTAATGAATTGATTTGTTAGATTCCTTTATTATATTTTGTTAGGGGAATTATTCCTCAAGAACCCTAGGTACTACCTCTCTATACATATATTATAATGAAAAGTGAATGTTACAAATGGGCCCTTTACCTTTTACATATTTATGCATGCATCACTCCCCCTTAAGTTAGCTTGTTATAAATATACTCAATTTTAGGCCCTCTTCAACAAGTTTGCTAATTAATCATTAGAACTAATAAAAAAAGTGGATGATTTCATTAGATTGAACTTTCTATATACTTTGGCCTTTCTTTAAAACATGGGATTTGAGGCTATATGCTTTGTAACCTGATGCTCACACTAAAACTTCATCGCTCTGCAAGGGCATATTCTAACTTTTGGTCATCAAATGCTTAACTTAAATAAGATCATATGTTGTTATGGCTATGACCTTATATTCTACTTTTGCACTCTCTTGTCACCATTGTCTACTTCTTACTCTTCTAGGAAATAAGGTTACTGCCAAAGAAAATGCAATAACATGATGTAGATTGTCTATTTATGGAAGAACATACCCAATCTGCATTAGAGTATCCCATGACCTATAGATGACCTTGATCACCAAATAAGATACCTTTTCCTTGAGCACCTTTCAAGTAACGTAGAATCCTAGTAATTGCTATCCAATAGTCATGACATGGACTTAAACGATGTCTAGTCTAGTGACTATGGGATAGTTCAAATTTTCTACTAGCCTTCTATACTTCCTTGGAGCTAGTGGCTTCCCCTATTCTAGTACTGATCTAATACTAGGAGTGTCTATAGGTTTAGTCTCTAGCATGCATGCCTCCTCAAGCATATTGGATACATACTTACATTGTGATATATAGAATCTCTTCTTTTGATCGAACAATCTCTATATTAGGAAGCACTCAAGATTACCCAATTCTTTTGTTTGAAAATGTTGATTAAAATAATCTTTCAATTTTACAATTTCAATGGAATCATCGCTAGCGATGATAATATCATCTGCGTAGATAATAAGAATACCTTTTCCATACTCTAAAATGAGGTAGAACACTGAGTAATCTGTAGTACTCCTGGTCATACCATATTGTGAACTTGAGTTGAATTTCCCAAGCTAAGCTCTTAAAGATTGCTTCAGTCCATAGAGAGACTTCTTAAGCTTATACACTAGACGAGTCTCCCCTTGAGCAACAAAACCTTAGAGGTTGTGTCATATAGACCTCCTCTGAAAGATCACGATGAAGGAATGCATTCTTAATATCAAGCTATGCAGAGGTCAGTGAAAGACAACAACTAGTGAGAGCAAGAGTTGAACTAAAGCAATCTTAGTCACTGAAAAGAACATATCAAGGTTGTCAACATCATAAACCTTGGTCTACCCTTTTGCCACCAAGAGACCTTTAGGTTGATCAAATACCATTAGGTGAACACTAAATAGAGGAAGAGAAAAAAAAGAAAAAAGAAAACTCCTTCGCAAACCACAGTGGACTTCCCTAGAGGAAGAGGACCAACTCTCAAGTGTCATTAAGGTGGAGATCTTCCATTTCATTGATCATAGCCTATCACCATCCTGAATCTTAAGGTGCCACTGGAACATTTTTGGGAACTGACTATGATGACAAAGAGGACAGAAAGGTATGATATTTGGATGATAAAGATATATATGATATAAAATGAGAAAATGGATAAAAAGTGAAACACGTACAAGTACCATTGTGAAAAGCAAGGGGAATGTCAAAATTAAAGGAGGATCTGAGATGATAGCTAGCAATTGGAGAGTGGGAGAGTTGTACACCCACAGGGGATGGTGGGTTAGTAACAACAGAAGGAACAAGTGGTGGGTTTGTAAATACTAATGAAAGGTACACGTGGTGGTGGAAAAGCTAATGGGTAGGAATGGAAGAACTTCCTAAACTTAGATAGAGATGGTGCAGATGTAAAGAAAAGAGTGGACTTGAAAAAGGTGATATTGGAGAGAGAAAATCCTAGCATGTTTAGGAGGATGGCAACAATAATCTCTTTATAGATGACCATAACCAAGGGAAATGTGTTTGATGGATTGTGGTGACAACTTATCATGCCAAGGGACACTAAGTGAATAAAGCAAGTGCATCTAAAGACACATAATGGAAGAAGCGCATCCAAAGACTCATAAAGGAAGAGAATATATAGAGCATATTATTAATAAGATAATATGTAGTGAGAATAATATTGCTATAGAAAGAAAGGGGACCTACATGTGTAGAAATAAAGTTTGGACAATCTTAATGAGATGTTTTTTTTTCCGTTCTACACCATGTTGTTAGTTGTATTTAGACACGAGGGTTGATAAAGAATGCTATCACTCGGTAAAAAGAACTAAAAAGAGTGAGAGAAGTATTCTTTAGCAGTATCATTGTGTAAACACTTAATAGAGGTGCTAAATTGCTTTTTGAGTTCAACCAAAAAAAGGAAGAAAAGATTAAGAAAAGTTTAGACTGATCTTTATGAGAAAACACCATCTCATTCGAGAATAATCATCAATGAAGGTGACAAAGTATCTTAAACCAAAGCTAGAGCTAACTCAATTTGGACTTGAACATTTAAATGAACTAAAGTAAAGCATGCAACTAACTCAACTTGGACCCTAAACATTTGAATGAACTAAAGTAAAGCATGCAGAAGCACGTTGATGAACACTACTAGGAAAAAGATCTAGTATGTTTACCTAAATGGCATTATTCACATTTAAGAACTTGAATACTGGAAAGATTGGGAACCATCTAACTCAAGCTCTAGGGAGAGGGATGACCAAGACAACTGTAAATATGGAGGGTGAAGATGCAGTTAAGAGACTTGAAGACCATGAGGACACATCCAATGGGTACAACCCATGAGACTTGTGCCCAACACCAATCACTTTGCCCATCCTTAAATTCTGAATAGAAATAGAAGTGACATCAAAGGTCACAGAAAAATTTCATTCAATGATTTAGCAAGTTTACTATAAATTCATTGGAAACTCAGGATATAAAATACTTAAGACAAACATATCATGGGTGAAAAGGAAACATCTCTAGTTTCTTTAATTGATGAGTGAGACCTATTGACTATCATGACATGGAAGTCTTGTTGGTGCAAGAACAAAGAAAGAAGATATCTTGCAGAGATATGTCCAAGGCACATGAGTACAGAATCCACGGGATAATCTTTGAGATACACAAACTGTAGAGGTACCTTCATGGGCAAACAAGGCGATTAGCTGAGATGAAGTACTAACAACAGCTTGGAGCTGAAGTAGCCTTGAGTTACTTTTCTAGTTAAACAACCACAACAGAACTAGACCAAGCTAACAAGGAAAAATCTAATTGAACTATGATGGGAGATGGATGACTAAGAGGGGACTTGGCATGTCCATACGGTCCACTAAAATGTTCCCTTCATTCTCATTGTTGGTTGATATGGGAAGTATTAGAAGTCTCCACGTATATTAAGAAGGTCAATAGTTATGCTGAGATGGAGGTCACAGTCAAGATGAGTCAATCGGATCACCTCCGCTCGGTTAGTTCGAGACAAGGGAGATTTCCCGTTTGGCTCAGCTCCACCGATTAGACATGCCGGCTTGCTCTGCTCATCTCCAATCGGTCCCACTGATCGGACGATCCGCTCATCTTCGGTCGGTCTCACCGATCGGCTCGCTCTACTCATCTCAGTCGATCCCACTGATCGGCTAGCTCTGCTCATCTCCGG
>JBBUKS010486477.1:0-15870 GCA_038050645.1 Hedychium gardnerianum
AACAAAATGGAGTTGTTGAGAGGAAGAATAGAGTTTTACAAGAGGCCGTTAGGAGCATGTTGAATGAATATTCACTTCATAACTACCTATGAGCTGAAGCAATAAATATGATATGTTATGTATAAAATCGAACCTTAATACATAAATTTTTGAACAAAACACCACATTAGTTGTGGTTTGAAAAACCACCACAATTAAACATCTTAGAGTGTTTGGATATAAAGTATACATTCTAAACACCAAAATATCACTTAGGAAAATTCTCTACTAAGGCGGATGAGGGTATTCTTGTAGGGTACTCTAATCATATTAAGCCTATAGAGTTTACAATAAAAGATCCAAAATAGTTGAAGAATCTCTAAATGTTGTTTTTGAAGAAAATCCGTCTTCGAATCGCACTAACACAACCGATGTTGAATTACAATTTGAATTAGAAAAATTATTGTTAAATGAGGGAAATGATCAAGGGTAAGAAAGTCAAGAGAGTGAAAGCGGAAAAATAGAAGAGTCACCACTTGAGAATGTAATCACCACAACTCAAGAACCAAGATCTAGTAGGACAAATGTTAATCATCCCTTAGATCAAGTCATGAGAAATATTACATAAGGAGTGAGAACTCAATCATATTTTCAAAATGAAGAAAGTCAAATAGCATTGATCTCTCAAATTGAACCAAAAATAATTGACGATGGTTTGCTTGATCCGGACTGGATTTTAGCAATGCAAGACAAATTGGCTCAATTTGAGAGAAGTCAAGTTTGAGATTTAATTCCTAGATTTGAAGAAAACTCAATTATTGACACAAAGTGGGTTTACGGAACAAACTTGATGATAAGGGAGTGATTGTGTGAAACAAAGCTAGATTGATTGCTAGAGGCTTTAATCAACTAGAAGGGTTAGATTATGATGAAACATATGCACCCGTAGCTCGATTAGAGTCCATTATGATGATGTTAGCATTCACTGCTCACAAAGGGTTTAAATTGTAACAAATGGATGTGAAATTAGCATTTTTAAATGATTTTATTAAGGAAGAAGTATATGTTGAGCAACCACCGGGGTTTGAAAATTCAAAATTTTCAAACCACGTGTATAAGCTTAAAAGGACCTTGTATGGGCAAAAATAAGCACTTCGTGCTTGATATGAACAGTTGTCAACATTTCTAGTGTCTAAAGAATTTCATAGAGGACAAATTGATCTTATATTATTTCTGAAAAATAATGGAGATGATATTTTTGTGGCCCAAGTATATGTGGATGATATTATTTGTGATTCCACAAATAAAGATTATTTAAATGAGTTCATTAATAACATGGAGAGTAAATTTGAAATGAGTTTGGTTGGTGAGTTGACATTTTTTCTAGGATTACAAATTAAACAAACGAAAGAAGGAATATACATTCATAAATCTAAATATGCAAAAAAAAAAATCTTCAAGAAATTTGGAATGAAAAATGCCAAAGACATATCTACTCCTATGACCACTAACTCAAAACTATATAATGATTTTGAAGGCAAAGAGGTTGATCTGAAATTGTATCGTAGTGTTATAGATAGTCTTCTTTATCTCACGGCTAGTAGACCCGATATCTTATTCGTCGTGGGTATGTGTGCAAGATATCAATCTTGTGCCCAAGATATCAATCTTGTGCCCAAGAGTCACACTTATGTGTCATCAAACAAATCATTCGATACCTAAAGAGAACTCCAAATGTAGGTCTTTGGTACCCTAGAACCGAAACTTTTGATCTTTGTGGGATACTTCGATTCCGATTATGTCGGATGCAAATTGGATCGAAAAAAATACTAGTGGAGATGTCGATTTCTAGGATCTTCTTTAGTTAGTTGGTCAAGTCAAAAACAACATTGTGTAACACTCTCCATAATTGAAGTTGAATACATCGCTATGGGAGAGTGTGTATCATAATTGTTATGGATGACTCGCATTTTAGAGGACTATAAACTCATTTATAAAAATGTACAAGTCTTTTGTGATAATGCGAGTACCATAAACTTAACCAAAAATCCAGTTCATCATTCAAAAACAAAACACATTGAGGTAAAATATTATTTTATTCGAGATCATGTAGCTAGAGGTGATATTGTCTTTAGTTATGTTGAGTCCATATCCAACTTAGCCGATATTTTCACTAAATTACTCCCCAAAGTAGAATTTCGCTATTTACGAAGGAAATTGGGAATGTGCTTTGTTGAATAAACAAACAACCTTTCATGATTACTTCAAGAATGAAACTCATCAAAATTCATTTTACTTTCAAATTGCATCTCACAAGAACATAAGATTTATCTTGATTGTGTGTTTGATATATCTAAATGGAAGTGAGATGTTTAGGGACAATATTTTTGGTTATAATGCTTGTTATGATGCATTACTTTGAGCAAGAAGGTTGAAATCTTTTATGAATCATTGACTCATGGGCAAGACCAATACATAATTCTGGTCCAAAGATCATGATTAGATATTTCGACGAAAGAAAAATATAATCAATCATTCCAACACACTTGACTTCACATATCCATCATAGCTACACTTCATACACATGGTTAAAGTCATTAATCTTGAAAATTGGCACGAATTGGGACAACAATGAGGTTTATCAGACTTTATCATTAATATTAATCGAGATTCTTAGATTGTGTCAATCAATTGGTAGTTAATATCAAGCAATTGTTGGTAAATTTTTGCAAGCACAGAACCTCTCTGAATCAATCATGTTGATCGATTTGGCTATATCAATCGATTGGTTTAATCGATTGGTCATGAATTTTTCCGAGTATAGAACCAAGTTGAATCGATCGTGCTGATCGATCAAAGCCTTATCAATTGATTGGTAAGATTCACCAATCGATTAGTAAGCGTGTTTTTATAAACCATGCCCTAAGTAATCGATTCACTATCCGATTTTTCTCCCGAGCCCTAGTCCTTCGAATCCCTCGTCGTCTATTTCGCTATTTCCTTTCCTCTTTTCCAACGTTTCCTCCGATGACTTCGTCGCTCCGGTAAGTCCTAGACTAGTTGATTCCTTTAGGTTTTTCCCATTACCTTCTCATTTCTCAATTATCGCTTACTCAACAGTCCGCAAACCTAGGGTTTTGGTGAAGGCTTGTCTCTGACAGCAACCTCTTCCCCGACGACCTCGTGAACGCTCAATCTTCTCATCAAGACCATCCTCACTGCATTAAACATCAAATACCATCAAAGTAAAACCCTAAACCCTAATTTTCAGTTGTTTACTTCATTATTCCATGACAAATTCGCTAATTTGGATGTTTGCATTTCATTCATGCATCATACATCATATTCAAAAATTGTTGGTGCATACATCTTTTATTATCCTTAGAAAGAAGCAAAGGCAAATTGAGTTTGGTGAGGGTTATCCCGCCCTCAACCGCCAATCGACTCTCATTTTCCAAATATTTCTCTCCAACATGCATTCAACACGAACAAATTCAAACTTGTTCCGGCTCGGTTGGTTGACCGACAATTCTTTCATGATCACTGTTTAGATGTCATAAGAATCATTGAATTTTATAAGTTGGAGTCACTTGTGTATTGTGAACGCGACATCTATGAAGTGTTGATATCTGAATTCTATAATAATTTGCATCCAACTGGGGATAATTTGAGATACCGAACCCGCGTCGCTAAACACAATCTAGACTTTACTCTCGCTACCCTCCAGGAGTTTTTAGGATGTAAACCTTCTACAAATGACTTTGTCTTTTACCTTATGTTACATAATCTATTGCCTTCATCTTTTGAGCATATATCCATTTCCTCTATGTATCAGCATTTCTATAGACGACCTCGTTTTGATGAACCTAATTCTTCTACCATTTTTTATGCTTTTGACATATCAGTTTAGGACAATGCTCTGTTCAAAGTCATTGTCAATTACATTTTACCTATTGTGACCCCTGCATTAGTCACCATTCGACCTCCACATCTCTTCATGCTATATGCATTCCGTCATGATCTTGACATTAATGTAGCATCGAACATGTTTCATTGCATCATTCATTTCATCAAACCAGTACATGGTACGGTTCATATACCATTTGAAAATCTCATCACGGATTGGTTGGCATCTTTGGGTATAGACGTTTCTCGAGATAGATTGGCGCTGATGACCGCCAAGTATTCTAGGATTACGGTACAGTCATTTTCCTTGGCCGATGTGGAGCCTGATGGAGGTGCCATAAGATGGATAGATGGTCGTCGAATAGGTAAGGGACCTAGACTGCGACTCTGGCCTGAGGGATAGGCACCAATTGCTATCATCCTTAGGGATCTTGAGACAGCTGATCAGGGGGATGATGATGCGTACATCGATATGATGATCTTCGGTCTCATATCCTTGAGCTTGAGGAGACCATGGACACACAATTTGAGGAATTGCGCTTGGATCGCAATCATCAGTTGACCGAGATGCGTGTGTAGCATCAGAGCCTTGAGCGATGCCAGATTGATATTCAGATGAGTGTTGTTGGTATTCAGACGAGCTTTGCTTCCCTGCACAATTTGTTGTGCTCATGGACTACCGGATCTCCTCCTCAGCCACCTCCTCTAGCGGGTGATGCTCCTCCGGCTGATGATGATCCTTCTGCGGATATAATTAAATTTTATCATGATAATTGATATGATGTACCTATTTACTCTTGCTTCATTGCAGACACTTTTTATATGGATGATTTTAGTTTTATGTGATGTTTTAGTTTTTACTATTCATGTTATGTACATCATGTTTGTCATCCTTATGAGTTTTTGTTTTGGCGGGGGAGTGTTCCGTCATTATTTATTTGATTATTTTTATGTGGTATAGGGGTGCACCCTATTGTTACATATGTTAAGGGAGAGTGCCCCGTTGCTGATTGTTTGCTTGTGTGACATGTAGGGGTGTACCCTATCATTACATAGGTGTAGTAGGGTGTGTCCTATATTTTTAAAATGCATACATTAAGGGAAGTTTCCCGTTATTATCATGTTTTTCCTTTCCTTAGTGTTAACTTCATTTTGATATTTGACAAAGGGGGAGAAATATTATTTTTAAGTTGTTCATGTTTGTTTTTTATGGCATGATTTTATTATGCTTATTTATTGATATCATCTCATAGTTTAAAAAGTATTATGATGTATTGAAAATTAGCCTAAACTTAAATAGATTGTCAAATATTAAAAATGGGGAGATTGTTGATACAATCATGCTCCGGATGAGAAGTTTCAATGATTAACAATTATTTAAGTTTAGGTTAATACGTTGGATCTCACTTGAATTATGAGTGTGCAGACTAAGGAAAGTCTAAGAAAGTCGAGGGCCGAATTCTTGGCAAGAAGAAGTCCGTGCAGGTCTGAAGACTGGATGCAAGGCAAGGAAAGTCCAAGAAGGTCGAGAGCTGAATTCTTAGCAATAAGAAGTCCATACAGGTTGGAAGACCGAATGCAAGACAAGGAAAGCCCAAGAAGGTTAATGATCGGATTCTTGGCAAAAGGTAGAAACCGAAGTAGATCACAAGATTGGATGAAAGGGTAGATGAAGACCCGAGAATAAGAGGTTCATCTGACATAAGGTAATTGAGATTGATTAGTACATTGAAGAGAAGTATGTGCTTGAGGGTTTAGGGAAGAAAAATCTTATTTTAGGGTTCACCAATCGATTGGTGGCGAGCTAAAATCCTAAAACTTAAATCTCAATTCCGAATGTTGTAACACTAATCGATTGGCACAATCGATTGGTGCAAATCCGAAATTTCAGGTTTAGGCAAGTGGTGTATCAATTGATTGGTACGGATTTCCAATCGATTGGTAACCAATTCCAAGCACACAGAAGCTTCCCGAATCCATTAGTTAGACCGATGGGGTGTTGCAAATCGATTGGTGCAATTGATTGGCAGAGGTTTCTCGAGCAAACAGAAGTATGCCAAATCGATTGACCAATTGATTCAGCGTTGCCAATCGATTGGTGTAATTGATTGACAAAGGTTTCTCGAGCGAACAGAAGCCTGTCAAATCGATTGACCAATCGATTCAGTGTTGTCAATTGATTGGTGTAATATATTGGCAAAGGATTCTCGAGTAAACAACCTTCCAAATCGAGCATTACCAATCGATTGGTGATGTCAACCAATTGATTGAGATTTAAAATGGTATAATCTCAATCGTCGATCTGGAGTCAGTGACCGTTCAACAGATAGTCAAACGGTCAACAATCGATTGATGGCGACAAAAAATAGAGAAATGACTCGATTCTGAGGTGTTTAAAAGGGGGCTTAGGCCATAGGAAGATACCATTGTTTCATTGCGATTTTTCTACTCATCTTTAGTGTCAAGCTCTCATCTGCAAGATCTTCAAGCAATTAAGAGAAGTAGAAATAAGTCAAAACTTGTAATCTCTTTTTTCCTTCTTCTCTCTTATTGGTATTTCATTTGCAGAGCTTTGTAATCTTGTTGTAAAATGGTTTCTCCATCTTCAGTTTTGATCTGAGAAGGAAAAAGTTTAGTGAAAGTGAACAGTGAAGAGTGGACTCATGGATTAGTCACTTGAAGGAGGCGGATACCAAATAAAATTATCTGAGCTAGCGTTGTATGTGCTATGAAGTTTTCGCTATCCAATCTCAACCAAGAAACGATTTGAGTCATTCAACTCCCCTTCTAGCTCACAAAATCCTAACATTAATAAATCAATATTCAATGTACAAATTATTAAAATGGTTATGGAACATGTTCCTTCCGTAAGACCACAAATTATGTAAAAAGTCGACCAATATAAATTCATTCTTCTTTTTAATTGCACCAGATATTTAACTTTTGCCGATTAATCTTGGGATGACCGACGTGATCCCGAAGAAATTTTTTAACGATCACTAAGATAAATCGAGAAGCACTCATAATAGATAATCCATGAATCCAACATTCTTAGGTCAATCGTCTATTAAAGAAAATTTATTCATTAATTCATCGAAACTAAAACTCAATTTTTAAATATCTAAAAAATTAAAAAATATCTTACCACTATATCATTGCCTCCTCGGGCAAATTTACTCTTCTCTTGAACCTAAAAATGTTTATTTTTAGATTCAATGAATTCCTTGTAACTTAAAACGGATTTTTATTCAGTTTTCTCTTCTTTTTTTCCGACACTTTTAGAAACCAATGGATAGTGAAAATCCACATATAGATATTTCAACTTTCACAAATTTAGATCTCAATTTAATTTGGTATCTGAAACAACCAAAAGACAAATACAGTCCATGATAATCTGGTCACAGTTGAAGATCTTGGAGGGCTCTGTTGATCAACTGCCGGAGTTATCATTTTTCTTGCTATAGAATTTGAGATCCCTCTTAGATTCGAAGGTCGCGTGTGTCTGATCGTTCCGTCGAGCCGCCGCTGCCGGCAAATCTGTCGATCCTGTTGGGGTTGCAAGGTTACAAACAAAATTCTACATTGTTAATACATGGGAAAGATCTCTCCATTGGTATGAGGTCTTTTGGGTAGAGCCCAAGAGCAAAACCATAAGGGCTTAGGCCCAAAGTGGACAATATCATACCATTGTGGAGATATTTAAATTCCTTCGGTCCTAACAGCGACGGCCTCGCCAGGACCCGGGGAGGTCACGGAGGCCTCATTGTGACCCAAAGAGGTTGCATCGACATCACCGTGACCCGCAAAGGTTGCAACGGCATCACCGCGACCCGTGGAGGCCTCACCATGACCTGCAGCGGTCCCCTCCGTAGTACCAATGGTGTCGATGTCAAGCGATCGATGGAACCATAAATTTCATCCATTTCACCCGACACAAAATAAAATTTTAATTTGTGGTTACAGTCGAGCCTTACAACGTATCCTTCCGGGGAACAATCTACCATTAGCACAATAATTTGATGGGTATCATTCATTTAACATTTATAGAAAGTCAACACTGACTACAATCTAATGTGTAACCCTCGTCATTTTTCATCAGGACTTAGGATCGACATCGACAAGATTCAAATAAATGTGGGGTGTTTAGCTAAGGTATAAGTACCTAAATTTAACTAAATTTAAATTGGACCTCAAATAGTCGACTATATATTCATATGATACGTAGAGCTAGGAATTATAATCTACTTGAGTTTAAAAAAACAAAAAACAAAAAGGTCCCCCGAGCTGATGTCAATGATAAAAGTCGCATATATATATATAAAGCCCTAGGATTAATCATAGAATTTGATTTGGAGATTCAGGACTGATTGAGTAAACAATTACATATAATAAATAAATAAAATAGCCCCTAGTCTAAAGCCCTGATAGATGTTAACCTTCCTCCGCCCTTGTCTAATATGCAAGTAATAATAGCACCTACCAATTTCTGAAACACAAATTAGATATAGTAGGCATGCATGAAGGTATGATTATTGAAGCAAGGAAGGCAATACTCTTCAGAAAGATCAGTCTATATAAACATGAAAAAGAGGTAAGTTCTAAGAAAAGAACTTGTGAGACTATGATTGGTATTCATCAAGCTGCACAACAAAAGGGACAAATTAAAGTGATAGATTTTTAGATAACTTTCTAGCCTATATGAATGAACAAAAGACAGTCAAGAAGGCACTATTGATTCCAAAAGCTCTATTTTGGATTAAGAAAGCTATAAATAACAAAATATAATCCATAATTTTTATTAAAAAAACATACATTGGAATTAATAGATCTACCATAAGGAAATAAGTCATTGGATTATAAAATGAATTAATTAATTAAATTAAATCTCAATCAAAATTAAATAATCTTGTTCTATGAGACGTGATGATTGTGATGGTGCTAGTTTGGATTCCACTTAATGCACATAGTCTTTACCAAGATCTAATTCCACATCTAACTTTCATATCAAACCCCTCTCTTTTACATGTGAAGTTTTACCAGCACAATGTGTCTTGTTGGTTTCCACAGTCGTGTGTTTGCATTTGAAAACCTAAATCCGATAAGTCTACTTCGACCCTAAATTAACTCTTATCAAGAGGTAAGTCTGTCTTAAATATCGATATTTCAAAGGGATGACTTGATAACTAACAATATTAAATTAGTGAAAATGATACCTAATAAAGTGTGACTATGATACCCAACTAACAAGTCATGACTTATGTTATTACCAATGCTTCAATATAAATTTGAACTACTAATTAACTAATCAATTGAGTGGAATGATCAAACTTGAATGTGTTGGATCGATTCCCACAATATTTCCAACATCAATAACAACCTTAATTTTAATGATAATTTTTTTTATGAATTAATGTTCAAACTTAAAATTTGAAGGTGTCTTGACGAATATATCTCTTTCTCTAACATGTGACATGGCTCTAGATTTGTCGTTGTTCCCTTTCTAAATAATCATTGGTGTGTTTTTTTATATAATATTTTCATAAAAAAAATAAATAAAGGATGGATGTTAAATACAATATTGTCCAAGAATTAATTAAGGTTGATATTCACTTTCACAACAAAATTAATTCAATGAAGATAAGTGAGTCTATGTCAGCTCCACGTAAGCCATGGCATATTATAAAATTTTATGAAATTTTCTTCCAAGAAAATTTCAAGGGAAAAAAATTATAATATTGAGAACCTTTAATTTATTATTAATATTACCAAAAGTAATATTACCAAAAGGGTCATGCTCTTTTAAAGTTAGAAAGGGTCAGTTTACCTAATATGGCCTTTTCAATATAGAACAATTTCAATGAAAATTAAAATAAAATGTCTTCAATCAAGGTTCTTTCTTTTTCTTATTATTATCATTCCATAAGTGTCTAATTAATTAGTGAATGATAAATTTATTATAAAAAAATAATTAAAAATTAACTTTTGATGAGAGTATATCTTTAAAAAAAAAAATCTATTTTTTAATCACTTGATCGTCAGTTATAAATTGACCTCATGATTTATCTTTTTTCACATAATTTTAAGACGAACTATAAAAGACGTCTGAGATGAATATAATTATTTTTTATTATAATTCTTTCACTATTATCATATATTTTTATCAGGATTAATTTACTTCTTAAATGAAAGTTCTCTCCTCATTAAGTTCTTTCTCATCGATCCTTGAGGTGATTTTGCCTTTAAGATCTTCATCTTCATCCTTAAGTCTCTTTAAGGATACTCCTATAAATATAAATATATAGTAAAGTTGAATAATTTTGATAGAATTTTTTATATTAGAAGATTTTTAGTCCTCCAAAGGAAAAAAAATTATTATTATTATTGTTTGCTATTATTTAAAATTGTTATATATTATGGCAACTTTGAGTGAGAAGCAAATTTAGATAAATTATTCTATATTATAATAATTTTGAATAAAATTATTATAGTTTTAGACAAATAAAATTGATATATGTTGTTATCAATTTTAGCTAAAATTGTTATAAGAATATGAAATAATAATAATTCAAATTTTAAAAATAAAATGTGATTTTTTTATTTAAAAAAGGCACTTTTTCATATTTTTTTCTAAAATTGCTATATTTTTTTGTTGCTTGATTTTATATTTATTTAATTTTGTGTAATTTAAATATACAGTATAGTTTGCAATTAGGTTTTTTTATTATTACTTTCCAATAATAAAATCAACGCCCCACCGAGAGCAAAATAAACGTGGGGCAGCATGAAACCATTCCTCGATTTTAACACCAATAACACAAATCAAATTTTTAATAAAGAAAAATTAATTCCCGATATATTTTTTTTCCTTACGGCGGTTTTCGTTTATTTACGTTCCTCATTAGCGTCCGCACTAATGACTACTAACCCGTTACATTTGTCTGCAGACACCGGGCGGTGCGACGACCGCCATCACATTATGGAGCAGGCGTTCGGGTTCTCGTCGCTGAACATCTGCGGGGCGTGCACCATCGTCATGCGGTAACCATACTCCGGATACACTCCGTACGGAGTGTAATTGTCCATCCTGTTGCCCTCCGTTACGGTGGTCGCCATTGTTGTCGTGGTCGTCGCCGCCGCCGCCGCTGGTGGTGGCGGTGGAGGAGATGCCTTAGCTTCCTGCTTCTTTTCCTCATCCTTTTTCTCTTTCTCGACTCCCTTCTTTTCCTCCTCTTTCTTCTCACCGCCGGCCTTGTCCTTCTCCCCGCCCTTCTTCTCCTCTTTCTTCTCGCCGCCGCCTTCCTCTTTCTTGGGCGGGACGATCTCGATGCTGCGCTTGATCTTTTCCTTCAGCACGTCGGGGAGCGTCTTGGCGTTCATTGTGCCCTTCACGGTAACCAAACTCTTCGCGGCGTCTACCGTCACCTCCTCGACGCCTGAGAGGTCACATTCATCAAAATCCCTAATTTGATAATCTCGGCAATCATTTTTTTTTTTCTGTTGTGGAATCGGATGAAGACGGCTGACAAGAATGAAGATGGCAGAAGAAATCAAATTTCACCTTTAATCTTGTAGATGCTTTTCTTGATCCGGTTGACGCAGCCGTCGCAGTGGAGGCGAATACTGAGCACCACCGAGGTCACTTCCGGCTGATGAAAAGAATGACGACAGGTAAGAACAAAATGATTGAAGATTCTTTTGTTGTTTTGCGGCGGCAAAGCAATGGCTTACAGGTTTAGGTTTCGCTTCTTCTTTCTTAGTTTCTTTGTCTTTGCCGTCCTCGTCCCTGTCCTTCTTCTTGTCTTCATCCTTGGGCTTCTTTGGAGGGTCTTTGGGGGAGATGAACTCCACCTTCTTCTTGGTCTTGGCCTCCAGGAGCTCCTTAAGCTGCCATGGATCCACCTTCCCGGTAACCTTAAGCCTGCCGGTCGACGGATCCGCGCTCACGCTTTCCACCCCTGCATCACGACTCGATCCCTAAGCTCGACAACGAAATTGCAAGATCCATTCCCCCCAAAAATTCTATTTTGAAAGAGGATAGAATCTCGATCGATGCCGAAACAGGAAGAGAAAAGGGATATGGAGGTAGCGCGTACCTTGCAGGCCTCTGACGAGTTTCTTGACCTTGCGGGCGCAGCCCTCGCAGTGCAGATCGAGCTTGACCTCGACGGCGGTCGGATTTTCTTCCTTCTTCTTCTTCTTCTCCCCGTCTCCCTTCTTTTCGCCATCCCCCTTCTTCTCCTTCTCCTCTTTCTGCCATTATTACATCACAAAGAAACGAATTAGTAAGCAGGTGATGGTGATGAAAGCTTGCTCATGAACAGAAGAAACGACGGAGGCGAGAACGCAGGCTGCCTTCGCACCTCGCCCATTTCCTTCGTCTCAGGTATCGTCGCTCTCTTCGAACTCAAACTTGTTCTTTGGTATTAGAAGAGGAGGAAACGATGTTTGGTAGCAGCGTATAAATAGACTCGCAGTCGGGCAGGGGAGCAGGAAGGAAGGGGATTGGTGCCCGGCCAGATTTGAAATCGGATTCGGATCCTTCGGAAAGAGCGGACGGGTGGGTAGTTGTTCACCCGCACCATCATCATGATCATCACATGGGGGATGAGGTTTATACATCGTTGAGATCATGATGCATCCATGGGGGATGGGGTTGATACATCGTTGAGATGGTCATGTATGGATGATGGATGATGGATGATGGATGTCGGCGTGCGGCGTACGAGGCGTAATCATGCGGACGCCAAGGCAGCCAAACGTCGACGGCGCCCACGGTAAACCTTTGTCTCGCGATGCGGATCGACGGTGCCACGTCATCATCTCGTGTCTCGAGTCGTGAAAAAGAGCCGCGCCCTGTATTAGGTTTTCCATATTTGTTTTCTCTTATTCTTTCTAGAATATCCTTATTAATATTAATATTATTTCTAAATTATTTTTAATAGACAAAATGAAGGGAGAATCACAAAATAGAACCAAATATAGGTTTTTAAGAGATTCAAAATCTTTATTTTAATTTTTAAATTTACAATATTTTAGTTCCACCTAATAAACCAAGATAATTTATTTTGACTACCAAAGGAGGAAAAAAAAATTCACATACTTGATCTCATAAATCCATACACTTATTTGTCAAAATGATAAAGTTTATCATAAAAATTATATAAAAAATAATTTTATTTCTTAAAAATGTAATTTTTGTGGTACTCCGTAGCTTCAAATCACAACCATATATATAATTTTTTGAGAACTTGAAGAATTCAAATTTGCATAAGGTCTTTGATTTTGAAATATTTTGATCCACCGATAAGTTTTTGTCAACACTATTAGGTCGATCCAAACAAGTCATTTTAACTCATAAATGCAAAATAAAATTACATAAGAGTTCATGGAAAATCTAGAATTCAAATCTAATCTTAATCTTTGATTTGAAATATTTTAATTTCACCTAATAGTTTGGGTCAAGACAATTAAATACATCAAAATAATATATATTCAATCTAATTTAAATTCTTTATCTAACAATTAAAATCACCAATCATTTAGGAGCATTATTGCACCAGTAGATATAAATTCTTGGGAGCTCCCCTTATGCACTAGTCACTGTTCGGGCTGGCTAGACTAACCCCCGTGATTTACCTCCTCCGTGTTGGTCCTGGGACGGACTGGCGGGGGCGCTGGAGGCGAGCGTTTCGTCTTTTTGCCACAATGATATAATCATTCTCTTTCTCCTAACACCGATTATTAATTAATAGATAAAATATTATCATCATACGAATTAAATTATAATTAGTAGTTAAATTTTCATCCTCTTTATTAATTATTATTCGGGCTAGTAATCATTTATAATTTATTTTTTTCGTGTTGATCTTGAGACGGATTGATAAAGGCATTGGATGCGAGCATTTCACTTGTTGCCATCGTGATATATTCATTCTCTAGTACTATTCTCATTATTATCCTATTTATATCTTTCACTTAAATCTTGAACTGGTCGAGCACGTTGTTATAGTTATGAAATCATAATTATTACATGATTATAACAACTATGATTTTGTAATTTTTTAAACATGAGTATGAAACCTCACCGGATTTTACCTCGTGGTTAGTTATAAATTTTTGAATGATCTTTTATTTAATATATTATGTACCTCGTGGTTCAATTCAAGTCAAATGATATTTCAAAATTTAGTATTTAACATTCACACGATAACAACTATGAAATCGTAGTTATTACAACTGTATGATAGTTAGTTGTAGTAACTACGAAATAGTAGCTGCTACAACTACGTGACAGCTCAGTTGCAGTAACTACGAAATCATAGCTATTATAACTGTATGACAACTCAATTATAATAGCGCTATAATGTGAATGTTAAATCATAAATTTGAGAAATCATAATTTTTTATTTAGATTGAATTACGTGATACATAATATATTAAATTAAAACTCATTTAGAAATCTATATATAATTACAGGGTGGAACTTGTAATGACTATATTTCAAGTTAAAAAAATATCATTTACATTTTGTTCAGAAGATCCGAATAATTTATTTATTTATTTTCATATTATAATAATTATGAAATCATAATTATTATAATTAAAAAACAACTATAGAATCATAAATGCTGCAACTGAACGGCAGTTCAATTATACTAGTTATGAAATGATGATTGTTACAACTATAGCAACTACGGGTTTATAACATATGCTCGATTTAAGCTGAAAAAATAAATAAAAAAGAGATAATAATAAAAATAAATTATCATTATATAGTAAAAGATAGTTCAGTAATTGTATAGGGATGAGATGTTATTTTGATAAAAATAAATCACAATTTTAATGATTCGGAAAAAAAAAATGCTCTTTTAATTTTTGTCTAAATAGATATACAAGAAAATAAGTGACTTCATAATTTTTTTAAACAAGATTCCTCTTTTAAAAAAAAAAAAAGAAAAAGAAAAAAGAAAAAATAGGCACCATTTTGATTTTGGCAATTAGTAGAGGCCTTTCGAATTCGAGAGACCTGAGTCATCGGCGCGTCCGCCGAAAAAAAAGAGGGGGAAATCTCGGGCGGGAGATTTGTTGCTATTTCCCTCTCCCTCTCCATCCACCTACTCAAGGATCTCTCTATCAATCTCTCTCTCAGCCGCATCGAGCCCCTCAGTCGACAAGAAGCTGCGCATCCTCTCTTCGTTACTTCGCCTTTAGCAGTCCTTCGTTTTCCTATTGCAATGGCCGCGAAGCGAAGAAGACGGGCCGGTTCGACCGGGAGCATCTCATCGAAGGAAGATGAGGTGATCGTATTTGACTCGGAGTCGGAGCGTCATCAGCTTGAGCGGCTCCGGCTCCGGCAGCGGTGGGAGCTGGCCTCTGTGTTAAACTTCTTGCATGTATGGTTTCTATCGCCTTTTCGTTGCTCTCTCCCTTGATTTCGAGTGAAATATTTTTCTTTGGCATGATATCCTTGTTTTCGGGGTTGCTTATTCATCGGTGTGGGTTAAAGGTTTTTGAGCCAGTCATTCAGAGCGACTTGAACATTTCTGCGGAAGAGATTGAAACCGCTTTGATCTCCGTGAATGCTGACCTGGGTCGGATACACGCCTCTCTCCTGAAGGTTTGCATTCTTCTTTACGTATCTAAAAAGTGTTTTGTGCCCGACATTTGTTCTTTGTGGAAACCCTCCAACGAACAATTCATCAAGCCTTCACTAGGAAGGAATATTCACACCTCGGATGGATGATTATATATTTATATTCTTTGCATTCTACTCATTCCAATTAGGCGACAAATTGTGGCCGGTAAAGGTGTGATTGTTCTATGCAAAAGCTGTAAGTTTTGCCATTTGTTTTCTGGGCTTAATTGTCTAAGCTTTACATTTTGCTTATTACAAGGACCCAACTGACTCGGGCATTAGCAAACGTGTGAAGGTAGAGCAACAGTGGCCTCTCCTTATCCTGGCTAACATTAATGCATATGACTAAG
>JBBUKS010486488.1:0-15868 GCA_038050645.1 Hedychium gardnerianum
AATGAGAAAAATATTAAAGCACATTCATAGACAACTTATCGGTGCGTGTTCATGGTGCCACCATCGTTCGAGTGCGGTGAGGAATCATCACCTTGGAGAGAATTTCAAGACGAAGGAGTTAGATGTCTTCACTGTCATCGTTGTCCGTTGTTCCTGTACTGGACTACTCAACAGACGAGCCATCGGTGAGCTGGACGAGTCTCTGACCAAGTCTCCTCGGGTGACCAGATGAGAAGAGGAACTTCAGGAGAGCTACGCCGAACTTAGAAAAAAAAGAGAACCTGAGGGTTAGAGGGAAGGCCGGGAGGATGCTTGACGCAACTACTTCGACGCTCAAGTCAGTGATCGAAAGAGGGAGTTGTGAATGAAACAGTAATAGAATGTCTATCGCATACCTCCTTCTGTGTGTAGAGACTTATTTATATATCTTCTGAGGAGAAGTACTCTTCTCATTAATGAGGCATATTGCCCCAGTAAGACGTGTATGCAATGGTATGGAGGTATTCGTACTGTCAAAACATCTTAGCCGTACTGTCCCTATTTCTTGCACATTCAGTATTTATTACTAATAGGTCTATATTACGTCAAGCTCATAACCATGTCAGTCTTAATGGGAGTAGTACCCAATGGTTTATCCGAGCGGGAGATTTGTGGTATGTAGGTCTATTCAAGCCGATCGGCGTACGATATACTCCGGTCGAGAAATCTCTCTAAGTTTCTTTACTTATTGGCTTGTATAGGAATTTACCCGATCAGATAGAAGGCACCCTGGATGTTGTGATAAGTTGCGCTCATTTGCTCGGGTATCTAGTATCCTTGGGTTTTGCCCGGTTGGTGGGTGACTAGTCCCGACCGAGATGTAACCAGGATGTATCGAGACATTCCCTCTGGGTCGGTAACTATTAACTTTGATCTCCACACCTGATCGACGGCTTCCACGTGGATACTTGATTGTATTCCCCATGTCATAGAGTTTTGTAAGTGTAGATTTAAGGATATTACAATGGCTTAAAATCTAATTTAATGACATTGTTGACCTTAAGAAAGTTAATAATTGTCATCAACCTTTATGGTGTTGCTGATGATCTAGAGATCAGATATGGCTAGTTTTATTTAAAGCTGATATTATAGAATTTATAATAGTAAGTGTATCTTTATCCATATAATTTTCCTTATTAGTTAAAGAACCAGTACAACTAACAAATCATATTATATACTTAAAGATGGATGGAATATTTTATTAAATGAAAGACTAAATACCTTCTCATTTTAAACTAAGCTTGTATACAATTGAGAACTTTGTTATCTGCTCATAAGATGGACTTATGCAACTTTTGATTTATGCATTTAAGGAATTTTTCTGAAATTTTAAAATTATGTAATTTGTGATACCTCCATTTATAGCTATGATATGAATCGTGATTGTTATTTTGAGTTATCTTAATTATCATTGTTTATGATTTATTAATTGATAGTGAAAATAAGATTTTATTTTTTTTCATTCAATAGTATTGGACTAGATAATGGGCATTCTGTAGATTTCTCATATTCAATTAAATGGTTGGAGCATGAGACGATATAGCACTATCAAGGACAGTATACTGAATGCTTACTATTTACGAGCTCATAGGTTCAAAGTATTAGATAGGATTTATTCTCGCTCTAGACCTCAACGCAGTTTGTTTGATTTATAGGGATGATCTAAATTGAGGTGCAAATACTAACAACTTGGATTGGATGTTCCAAGGAGACCCATCCAACTGACAAAACATTCACATGCCAATCCCATTCTATGATTCTATCTCAACAACAGAGATAGGTTAACCTTGCTAGCTCGGATGATCAAATTTTGATCACTAAAATATTAAATGGGTAAGAATATAATGTTAAAAATAAGAGAAGCTTCTATACCCGTGAAAATTGTAAATTTTGTACATGCTCTATGTTTAGTTGAACCCATGAATTAATAGCATCGTGTTGAAGCTAGATTGCTCCATGCTCATTAGTCGCACATAGACGAGTACGGTATGCAAATATGGCGATATATTAAGGATTGTCCTCCTGAATGACAAGTCATTTTAGGGATAGAATGATTTTAGGGATAGAATGAGACTCATCCAAATTCAACATGATACTGGAGCTAGGCTGGTACTAATAAGTTATGACTGGCAATGAAGGAACATATTGAAGGAGGAATGCTCCACGCTCATCAATCCTACATGGACATTTTGGGATGGAAGGCTCCGCCCCCAATTGAACACATAAATAGACTAGGAAAAGCATTAAGCAGTCTGTGTATGATAATTTGAGCTTTTCATTATGCACTCGAGCATAACTGACATAGTACAAATTGAAAGCAAAAGTATAACCATTAAGCCACAACTGGTAAAAGTTAATTAGATAACAATGAGAGTAAAAAATTGACAAGAAACTTCGATTTTTATTAATCAAGAGGAAACGAACAACATAGTTACTCAAATAATTAAAGACAACGAAGTAATTAACAAAGAAAGATAAATAATTATCTCGGAATGAGAAGCGATTTGTACAGAAGATAAAACATCCGGAGTAGCACATGGAGAAAGAAGAAAATTACCCTCATACTGCAGGAATGTTAGCAAATGAGAAACCATTGTATCCCTTGTAAGCGTAGTAGGCGATCCGCGTGTAGTAGAACCCCGGTATGAACAGCACCGACCCGAGGAGCGCAAAGAAAACACCTGAATCAACAGAGTATCGCCGCCGGGTGAGTGAAATCCGAACTAGGGTATACGGGAGGGAACGAATTCAGCCGGATTACCGTGAGTTCGGTCTCCGCCGACTCGATCGGCAGTCATGAGGATGCCGAAGGCGATGCCTAGAACGCCTGAAACAAGGAGGCCAACGGAGAGCGCGACCTCTTTTATGGGCGGGCGGTGGTGGACGACGTAGGCGCCCTCCATCATGACGTCCTCATCCGAGATCGAGAATGTTCGATCGACGTACGACATTTGCGACCACGAGAGAACTCGAACGAACGATCGTCCTGGGAAGAGGTAAGCGGAGAAGCGGAGCACGATGCCGCAGATCTTCTCGGATGGCTCAAGAAGAAGACAAGGAAGCAAAGCGGCAACGGATCAGAGATAGCTCTCGAAGGAAAGGGCGAACCAGACAAATAGCAGCCAGCGATCGAGTAACAAGACGGAGGGCGGGCATTTAGTAATTATGACAAATTAAATGGGCAAAGCTGGGCTCAAAATCAATATTATGCCTTCGGAATCGGACGGTGATCCCCAATCTCCAATACGATAGACTGGACGGCTGCGATGTAAGCACGTATCGAAAGTAAATCAGCTAGAAACAGTATCTCTATTCACATGTCCGACACTCCCTCGTATCACGTGCTATTTTAGAACGACCAACTTTAGCCATCCACCGTCAGATTAAGTCAGCTCTGATCCAACGACCGGCGGAGACATCTACTGAGTCAACAACACTGACAGCTGCCAAAGCCAGCGCTTTCGTCTTTTATGAGAGCTAGCGCACCCTTCAAAGATACCCACGCCCTACCCAGCGAAGGGCCTCCATAATTTTAGCAGGATATTTTTTTGGGTAAGTTAGTTATTCTTTTCGGAACGTCCTCGGGCTCGTGATGAGTGGGCCACCACCGGCACACACCCACTGAGTCACTGACTCGCTGCTCCAGCCCTTTACTTTGCCCGCAAAAGTCCACCCTCCTCCAACACCCACTGCAATATGCGATGTCACCTCCACCGAATCCAATTAATATTGGCGCTGCCGCATTAATAATCTAATGAAAAGCCAATCTCGCCACTAAACCGTAGTCAACGCTACAGCTGCTCTCTGTCCACTTTTAATTTTTTTACCCTTTTGTTACTCTCGACGATGATCCACGACGCTTACTCGTTTCATGACCTTCGCACTTTTGCCATTTAGCGTCGAATCACAATCGTGGTGAAATAGAGGGTCGTCACAGTCGCGTCGGGGTAGAACTTAGCTTAGGACGAGAGAGAGCTAGCCGTTTAGATTCGAGCCATGCCGCGTTTAGATTCGAGCTAAAATCCGATCACGAGAAAAAAGTGGAGAGATCAGAACCGTTTGATTTAAAGGTAGCTTTGACTCGAATTCAACGGGTGCTCGTCTTTCTCCTGCTCCGGTGGTGAAGCTGCTATAAAGGGGGCTGCTGTTCGCCTTCTTTAATCTCTTCACTCGGATGCTTGGCTTGGTTGGGGAATCATGGGCGTTGATATGATGGGCTACGACAAGATGGACGATCAGATGGCGATCCAGGAGGCGGCCACGGCGGGGCTGCGCTCCATGGAGCATCTCATCCGGCAACTCTCCGGTCAGCAGACGCAGCAGCAGCAGCAGGAGGTCGACTGCAGGGAAATCACTGAAGTGGCCGTTTCCAAGTTTAAGAAAGTCATCTCCATGCTCAACCGCACTGGCCACGCGCGCTTCCGCCGCGGCCCAACCGCGGCAGCGGCGCCCCCACCGCCGGCAGAGCCGTCGTCGCTCCTCTCGGCGGTGGGGAAGACGCTCTCCCTCGTCTCCGTGCCGATCCGAGCAGTCAAGCCGCTGCAGCACGCACTCCCTCGCCAGAGGTTGACTCTCGACTTCACCGAGCAAGCGGCCGCAAACGAAGCCTCGCCGTGCTTCAGCATCCCAACGCCGTTGTCCTCGGCGACGTCCTCTTTTGTGTCGTCCGTTACCGGCGACGGCAGCGTCTCCAAAGGCCGCGGCCGGCTCGACGGCGCTTCCCTCCTCCTCCCTCTGCCAGCCGCCTCTCTTTCTACTGGGAAGCCGCCGCTTTCTTCTTCGCTCAAGCGGCTCTGCCACGAGCACGGTAACGGACACTCCCACTCCGAGCAAGTCGACGGAAAGTACGCCATTTCCGGCGGCCGCTGCCACTGCTCCAAGCGAAGGTAAAAAAAAAATACAACAATTTGAACAAATCCTTGCGCCTCGATCTCCAATCTAATTAAATTCTAATCCGGTGTTTATTGAGCAGGAAATCGAGGGTGAAGAGAACGATACGCGTGCCGGCAATAAGCTCGAAGGTGGCGGACATCCCGCCGGACGAGTTCTCGTGGCGCAAGTACGGACAGAAGCCGATCAAGGGCTCACCTTACCCACGGTAAGCTCCTCCCCAACCCTAACAAACCTCCGATCTCCGTCGAATGGCTGTGATCCGATCTAACTCCGCTCGCGATTCTTATTCAGAGGCTACTACAAGTGCAGCACGCTGCGCGGCTGCCCGGCCCGGAAGCACGTGGAGCGGGCACCCGACGACCCCTCGATGTTAATCGTCACCTACGAAGGCGAGCACCGTCACACTCCGATCTCCTCAGCCGCCGCCTCAGTACCGGAACCCGTTCCCGCCGCCGTCGCTGCCTGACTCCGTCGTCCATCGTAGGCCCTACCGTTATTTTTCCTTTTTTTCCCCCCTTTTTTACTCAATCAGAAAGCAAGGGAGGAGTTGAAATTGTGATCCGTCAAGAATGTTCACCGAAAAAAAAAACCTGAGAAAATCGGAAGAAATGTTGACCCTGTGGTGGGGCGAGCGTGAGCTGGCTATGAGATAGATTTGAGATCGCTGTCAGTATAGTCAAAAGATGCGGCCCCTACTGCTGCTGTCGTTGACTTGAATCAACCAAGAGCATTTGTTTACAGTGGGTGGATGTGATGGAAGTACGTTAATACAGGAAATGGGCATCTCTTCTTCTCTTCCTATATTTTGGGTAATGGAAAAGAAATCCATGCATCTTTGTAATTGATCACAACGAATCATCGATGTTGATTTTTTCTTAAATTAATCGATAAAATCCAAGACTAAAACAGTATGATAATGTTGTTGGTTCCTTTGTCAAATGGTGCATGATCTCCTGAAAGATTGAAGCGTGATCTTTGGGACCATTTGACAGTGGATTTCTTGCTTATCCACTGCTGCAGAAATGGGCAAAAGCCAAGGAACACGGATCTTGAGCAGGAGTGTCTGTGGAAGAGTCTGAGCCCCAACAGGATTCGGATAGAAAGACTAAGAACTCAAGAACGATATCGATTCGACTTAAGTCAATTTTGAAGCATAACTTTGAATATTCAGCAGACAATCAGCAAACAATTCAGTTTCAAAGCTCAAACCACTCAGAGCTCTCTGTCTCTGTTCTTGAGCCTGTCACTCGACTCTTGTGACCTTCCACCAACCAAATTGATGAACCCCTTGGAAATTGACCCACGTGTAGTGTGCCCTAATGATCCGAAATCAATTTTTTATTGGATAATATAAATAATATTTTTATCATGCATTTTGTATTAATAATATAAAATTTTATTTTATTTTGTTTGTGGACATAAACTTATAGAGTGTAATTGAGTGACGGTGTCGGCCGGGTGCTACCGGGCCGGAGACCAAACCAGAGCCTCAAAATCAACGGCCGTGATTCCTTTGATGTGGATTTTGTTAGCTTTGTCGTTGATGTGTTTTTTTTTTCCCACAGGGTCAATTTAGCTATTTGATCTAAAAGAACCCTAAACTTCACATGTAATAACTGGAAAGAAAAATATGTTTAGGTCCAAGTTCTTCATATTCTAAATATTAATGCAAATCTTCGGGAGGAGCCTCCCCTGTTTGATTGGGTTTAATCTTAGCTGTTGATGATCACTCTCAATAAATTTATTATTAAAGATCGAGATTCGATCTTGATTAGATTGGATGGTTGAAGGAAGACCCCCCTCCACAGAGCCCGAGAGTCATAGATCGACAGCATTGTTGAGAGCCTCTTACATGATCCTCCAAATCAATCGAGAGGTCATATGCTAAATGGCCAATAAGAAAAAGTTGATTGAAATTCTATATGTCTACCGAAAAAGGATCCAATATTCCATCACTTTAATTTTTTTATATTTCGTGAGGCTCTTGCATTAGTCATTATTGTTGTTTGAAGTTCATTTTTTTTTGACTATCTAAAAGTCTTAAGTGGCGGTGATAATCATGAGACGCTTTAGTCAACTCTCAATAAGGGAGTTTTTTCGTAGGTTAACTAACAATCTCATTTGTAGCCACAATGGTAATTCCTAGGGCATCTCAATTGATTCCCGACTTATAAAAACCAAGAAATCGGCAATTTCTCAGATAGAGTCCTTGAAGTTTCAGATTGTTCAAAGGCGCACCCAATTTTCATTTTTTTCAAAAAGCGCATTATATTTCAATTTTACCCTCTATCGATAGTTGATTTTTTTTTCCTTTACATGCATATAATAATTTTCTTCTTAAATTAAATTAAACTTTAATTTAAACATCCTCTAAATTTATTATTTTATTATTTTAATTTTAAAACTTTAATAAAAAATATAAAATATAAAAGAAGATTAATAAAAAAAATTAAATTTTCATTGTGATGTTAATTTTTAAAAATAAACATCACAATACCATAACTTAAATATTATCATAGTTGTTGTGTTTATTTTTTAAAAATAAACATCACAATACCATAACTTAAATATTATCATAGTTGTTGTGTTTATTTTTTAAAAATAATCAAAAAAAAAATATATATATATATATATATATTGATTCGGGAGAACTGTAGAAATATATAAGAGTTGGAATATATCAAATCAAAGTTCTCTAAATTCATTAATAAATTTTGATCAAAACAAATTCATTAATCTAGGAGATTTAGATTTTTGAAAAGTTAACATGTAATGAAAGAAAATAATACAGTGAAAGTATTTATAGTGTCCATGTCTAGTTCTGACATCCCTATGATAAGTTATGTGTCAATTGTCTTATAATTATAAATTTTGAAAATCTAATAATTACTACTGTTAATGACTTCAAATTGATATCTTTCGGTATATATAGACTCTGGGTCATTTCAAAAATCTATAGCACTTATAATGAGTTTGATCATAGCGCTCCAGGTCCATTAATAAATTTTGACTGAAACTCATTGATGGATCTGAGAAGACTTTAAACGATGTTATTTGGGCTTGAAACGGGCATGCTATGGGTTTCACCTCATGACAAATATAGATCTTTAAATGAGCTTTGATTTGACACGTAGATTGTCATGTTATAATAACCGAATCAAAAGTTATGGTCTTAAGAAGTAAACAATTGACACATACACATAATTTATCGTAGGAATATTAGAATCAGACATGAATATTATAAATATCTTCACTGCACTACTCTCTTCTATTACATGTTAATTTTTTAAAAATGTAAATCCTCTAGATCCAGTTTGAATCAACACCCATTAATGGACTAATACAAATTTAATTAGACATATTCCAAGTGCTATAGGTTTTTGAAGTGTCATATAATCTATATGTATTCAGAAATATAAACTTGAAATCATTAACAACGGTTATCAAAAAACACATACACATAACTTATCATAGGAATGTCAGAATTAGACACGGACATCATAAATACCTTTATTGCACTACTCTCTTCCATTACATGTCTATTTTTTTTTTTAAAAAAAACAAATCTCCTAAGTCTATTAATAAGTTTTAACCAAAACTCATTTATGGACCTAAAAAACTTCTATTGGAATCATTCCAACTCCTATGAATTCTTATAATTCTCTGAAGTCAAAATATATTCTTCTTACTAATTTTTAAAAATCAATACCTACTAATATTTAAGTTATAGTGTTGATTTTTAAATATCAATACTACTGTAGTTTAAGTTTGATGTTAATTTTTAAAAATCAACACCAAAGTAATTTTTTAGTATTATTTTTATTATAAAATTAGTTTTGTTATTATTTTTTTAATTTTTTTATAATTAGATATTAAAAAATAAAAAATAGTTTTTAATTTTTTTGTTAACTTTCTTTCTATGTCTTATTTTTTTAATTAAAATTTTAAAATTAAATAAATTTAGAGGATATTTAAATTAAAATTTAATTTGATTTAAGAAAAAAAAAGTTGTTGAAGGAGAAAAAAAAAGTAAACCATTGACAAGGGTAAAATTAAAAATATGGTGTGCCTTTTGAGAATAATGAAAGTTTGTTGTACCTTTTAGGCAATTTGAAACCTTAGGAGTGTCTTTGAGAAATTACCAAAAAGAAATCTCAAAATCTTGGCACGGACACACTCTAATGCAAATCTAAATATAATTCTAAGTGAGCTCAACTGAGCATCAAGAATCTAGAAGACACGACTTAAAAATATAACCTCGAAGAATTAATGTATCATATGTCATAGATGCTTTTTTTTCTCTCTTCGAAAGCACAATTAGTTATAGTCTAAATACATAGGTGAGAATATCCCTACAATTATCCCATCGAGGCGTGTAAAATCTTTTTTTAGAACGGAGACCACAATTAATCGTAATTAATATGCATCGTGATAATTAACACATAGAGGTGGAGTAGGCACGTCACCACCCCTTTCAGTTTCAAAAGTATCCAACTTCACGTGCATTGTGAAATTTTTTTCCCAAAGTTTCACAAGAGTAGTAGCGTTCGTGAAATAAAATTGAAATAATTATTTCAGAAAATATAAAATGATTAATGACTATAGTTAAGAATTTTCAACACCATTTTTTTTCCAAGCAAATGGTTGTATAATTTCATGGTATTTTCCTCCCCAAATCCAGTACATTTGGATTAGATACGATGCTAAATTAATAGATTTTTCAGGGCAGTTTCGCCTCGAGACCGTGCCACCTAAACTTGGCCACTTGGCAAACGATTACACCATCATCGTCTGGACCATAATTGCTTCATTAAAAGCATTTGTTTATTCGAGTACAGGACTGAAACTTTATGGGTTAAAGTGTAATTATGCGTATTGAATAGTATATGTACGTTCGCTGCTACTGCAGCCGCGCGCATAAGCTGCCATCTGCGTGTTCTTCGTCTTCTTCAAGTCTTATCCCTTTCAGTCGTCCTCCTCTCCTTTCTTCCTTTTGATCTCTGCGGCACGCCGGAGCAGAGGCAGCAAGAAAACAGTCGGGGGGCATCGATTGATGACAACAAGGCCACAGCCGGGAGCCGATCGCCGGAAGAGGAGCCATAGAAGAAGAATAGGCGCAGGAGCCGGAGGCGGCGGAGCATGTCTTCTCTGGTGCTCCCCGGCCTGGGGCTGACCGACCACCTCGTCCCCTGCTCCCTACACCGCCAAGATCAGGCGCCGGCGGCGAGGAAGAGGCCCAACTCCATCTTCTCGGAAGAGGACTCCGACACCTCCATCGGCGTCGACTCGGAGGAGGAGGAGGAGGAGGAAGTGGAGAGCAAGGAAAGCGATGGGGCTTTCGGCTCCTTGGATGCCCTAGAAGACTCCCTTCCCATCAAGTACAATTTTCTCTCTCCCCTAATTCGTCTAATTTCTTCCGGTAATACCCTAAATTTCTGGTCTTTTGATGGAATCGAAGGAGGGGCTTGTCAAATTTCTACTCCGGGAAGGCCCGATGCTTCGCTAACCTAGCGGATGCGGCCAATGCGAACATCGCCGACCTCGCGAAGCGGGAGAGGCCGTTCAACAAGCGGCGGAGAACAACTTCCTTCAGCTCGCTCATCCGCTCGTCTACTTCTCCGCCGCCGGTCCTCTTGCCGGACGACACTCCCGTGGAAGAGGAAGAAGCCTCCTGATCATCTTGTATAATTATTAATACACAGGTCAATTTGGTCTTTTTCTTTTCTTTTTATTGTCAGAATAAAAATTTAAGAAAAATAATAATTGTGAGGGTGGATAAGGATCAGCAGAAGTGGGGATCTTATCATGTTCTACATCCAAACCCGGTTGGAAGGGGATAAAGAACGAATTCTTATCTGCTCCTCCTAAACTTGTCTTCTTTTTCTGGCTTTTGAAAAGTATGTCTTCGACTTTTAATTATTTTCGACGTCAAAAGTAGGTCATTTCCTCGTAATTGTGGGGTTAAGAAAGGGATTAAGGACCGTAATATCAAGTGGCTGCCAAATGCATTAGGCAGGGATGAACACGCAAAATATACAAAATAAATAAATAATAATAATAATTAAACTTTTTTTGTATTTATTTATTTTATTTGATTACCAACATTTGAAAAAAAATATATACGACAGTCATCTTTCATGAATACCAACCAAAGAAACCTCTGGTGGTTTAGTTATCAATGGTATCAATATCAATTGATTTTATTTAGGAAGGTTGATGAGTGAATCATTTATGAGTTGATATTTGTGTTGATTTTATTGTCGATCGTTAAATTATAGGAGAAACTTTGGGAGGAATCCGTGTAAGTCTATTTGAGAGAGACTGAAAAGGAACAATTAAAATGACGATTAAGGGGTTTTCCGACATAATCATTCTGACGTTCAAGTTAATTAAAATAGAATGAAGAAAATGAACATTAATTAGAGTTTGTAGATATACATATACGCATACCTGTACCTACAGGGACAAGCAGTCTTTTATAAGATTTCTCAACGTAGGGATCCACGTCCTTTCTCCCTCCCGCATCTCCCGCATCTCCCGCGACATTATCTCATTTATTAGCTAATTATTCGGAGTAAATAACTATGCTTCTCATGTTCTACGTAAGGTAATGACATTGTTGCTCACGTCTTCAAGTGGCAATAGTTATAAGTTGTGCGGAGAGTTTCACGGATGCTGAAGGATCATGTGGGCATTGGGGAAGTGGGGAGAAGCCGGGAGTCTTAGGAATCGGGGGTTGTTTATAGCCGGGAACCCCAGGAGCCGAGAGCTGTTGGTAGCTTAGAGCCTCGGGAGTCGGAGGCTATTGGTAGCCGAGAGGAGCCGGGGATTATTGGTAGCCGGGAGTCGGGGACAGCCGAGAGTCCTGGGAGCCGAGGGCTATTGATATCTTTCTTTGAATGTCACATTCACCTTTTTCTTCACTTTCTCGCCATGTGACACCTCCCTGATTACTTCCTGTATCACCAATAAACTTCAACAATCAAAGTTTTAGTGATAAAACATAAATCATAAAATGTAGTACCTAAGAACAAATAGTAGTTCCTTCACCTGAAATATGACGGTAAATGAACTAAATTTTTGTGAACAAGTTTGATGTTCGATTTAATAAAAATTTATTTATATTCGTTCAATATACATAAGATCAATTAAATGAACAAGTTTGAAAAACACATGGAACTAAATGAACAAACTTGAAAACATATGTGTTCAGCTTATTAATGTTTGTGAACAATATTCGTGAATAATGTTCCTGAACCATGTTTATCAATAAAACTCTTATTAACATATTAAATAACAAAGAAACTTTTGAAATGAACAAATAAGTTTGTATTATCAAGCTCGATAATCAACCAAATAAGTTTAAAATATAAAAATTTCAAACAATCAAACAAACTTGAATTGAGATTGATAACATCTAAACAAACTAACACGAGTGATAAAAGGAAGTTGTTGGAGATATGCCCACATAGACGAGGGAGGTCGGCAATCTGACCAAGGGGATAAGGAAGTCAAAGGGAGATGTTCGCCAACCGGGAGACGCCCTCCGACCAAGAGACGCCCGCCGACCTGGAGATTCCCGTCGATCGAGAGACGCGTGCCGATCGAGAAACACCCACTACCCAGGAGACGTTCATCGACCGAGAAACGCCCGCCAATCGGGAGGCACTTGCCAATCGGGAGAATCATTACTAGCCGAGCTCATAGCTTCTCGATAGATCCCTAGTCGGCTTGAGGCTGCTTGCCTCTTATCCCTGGGTCAAGGTCCTTAATGGGCCAAACCTCGTAGCCCAACTACTCAGCATGCTAAAGCTTGAGGGGAGCTCCCGTCACCAGAAGACGTGGCCTTGTCGAGACATACATAGCTTTTGGAGGCGGTATATGCGTTACATACCACATGATATGATAAGATATTTTCTTTACTAATATATGATACACGTCACATCAACAAACAAAATGAGAGAAAGAACATAGACAATAGTATAAAAGCATCCTTGTGTCTACATACAAAGGTACGCGATCATCTACATTGCTCTCCGGCTCCCACGCGCTATTACTGTTTTCTCTCCTTCTACTCTGCTCGATCAACTATTGACTTGGGCATTAGAGTAGCTACGCCAGGACACTCCCCAGCTATCATCCTAACCCTCAATCTCTTCCCTCCTCCTCTTCAGGACTGGTGGACTTCGCCTTTTGAAGAAGAAGATTGATCAACGAAGACTCCGGCTCATCGGTGGCTCACCTAGTGGTGTTCTCAGGTAGAAACAAATTGATGTCATTTGTGGGAATCAATACCTGAACTGAGACGTTAAGATGGATGACATTGGTAGACCTACCATGATTACCATGATGCGGGAAGACTTTGATTAGCTTATTGCAGCTAAAGTACAAGAAGCAGTGCAGAAGCAGTGCAGAAGCAGTTATCGACGAATCTCTCGACCCTGAAGTTACCTGTGACATCCGTCGAAATATCTCCAATTCCCGGCTATAGGTCGTTGCGATACCTACGAAGTTTTTTCAAACCCCGATGATGACCTCCCTGGGGGTAATGGCTCAACGCTAACTATTCGTAGCAAAGACACCTCCCCGTGACCCCATGCAAGAAAAAGTGTCAGCTATCGAGGAAATGAAAGATTCTCCATAGGTTTCATTCACGAAGAACATCTTTGAGGATGCATTGTCATGCCATTTTCGACCATTGTAGATGGAGGAGTACACGGAAACATCTGATCTCGAAAACCATCTCTGCAAGTTCAAGAATGCAGTTTTGCTGCATCAATACACGGATGACATCAAGTGTCGTGTGTTTTTGACCACTCTCTCGGGCTCGACTAAGAGGTAGTTCAATCGGCTCTCCGCTTCCTCCATCTGATCCTTCAAGGACTTCAAGGCCGTATTCTCATAATATTTCGCCAGCAGTAAGAGGTACCACAAGATCTCGCTAAATTTATTATCTTTTTGACAAGGGTTGAAGGAAGCGTTGAAGGATTATATTCAATGATTCAATCAGACGACTCAGGACATCCCAACAGCCACATCAAATGTGTTGGTAAATGTCTTCTCTCAAGGATTGGCAGAAGGAGACTTCTTCAGGTCTCTGGTGAAGAAACCTCCGACCAACATCGACAGTCTATTGGGACATGCCATGAAATATGTTAAACGTGGAGGAAGTTCAAACATCCAGAAAAATAGAAGCCCATGCCCCGAGCCATGCCGACACTCAATCGGAAAGGAGAGCTCCTCCACCCTCTTGAGGAACAGAGAAGCTCAACCAAATCATCAGTAGTCGATGAAGCCGAGAGACAAAGGAGTACAAGCAGTTAGGGCCACCCCGACCTCGAGCTTTCAATTGGGTCGGTGGTTTCCTAAAATGGCAGGTCGATTCTGTTCCTTTCATCAATTGAAAGGACACTTCACCCACGAATTTGAGTAGTATGCTTGGGAGTTACGACAATTGGCTAAGCAATGAGCACTCTTGCGAAGATCATCGCCGAAGCCTGCCCGACAATCCTCCCGCCTTATGAATCAAAGGAGCCATTCCGATCGCCATTCCAATCGCTAGTCCGATCGGTGAGCGCGCTCACTCACCATCCAATGAAGCTCAAAGGTCATCCCGATCTCGTTGGGAGACAGATCGGGGCATAGACAAAAGCAAGCATAAGATTTCCCCTCGAGGTACATTCAATATGATCTCAGGAGGGCCAACTGATAGAGACTCTCACCGAACCCAAAAGGCTCATGGTTAAAGGCTAGAGAGTTATGGAGTTGGCATCAGTCACGGAAGACTAGAAAGTCCCTCCATTAGTTTCAGACCTTGAGACCTGGAGGGAGTAAAAATCTCCTATGATGATGCCTTAGTGATATACACTCTCATCGCTAATTATGACGTGAAACGAGTGTTCGTAGACACAGGCAGCTCCCTCAACATCATTTTCAAGAAAGCATTTGACCAGATGCAGCTCGACGGAGAAAAACTCCAACCGATGGCTACTTCATTGTACGGTTTCACCGGCCACAAAGTACAACTACTCGGTTAGATATACCTTTCCATATCCTCGGGAGAGAAACCTTTGAAGAGAACTCGGCGCGCCCCCTTTCTTATAGTGGACGCTACCTTCGCTTATAATGTCATACTTGAAAGATCGACATTAAGTGTGTTCCAGGTAGTCGTCTCCACTTTTCACTAGAAGTTGAAATTCTCCATCCAAGATCGGGTTAGCGAAGTTAAAGGAGATCAATTGGTGACACGGAGATGTTATGTCAATATCGTCCAGATTGGCTCTCGCAAAGCTCGTTGAAGTTAGGGGATTTCAGTACAAGTTGTCCAAGGAGCTCCACCCTCCCGACCGATAGATGGTAAGGAGGAAGTACAAATTCATCCTGACCGACCGGATGAGATCACCTGGGTGGCTGCAGATCACCATTTGACGATCAAACAAGACTTGATTACGTGTCTTTCGTGCAATCAGGACATCTTCGCTTGATCGCCCAAAGAGGTAATAGGCGTATTTCCGACGGTGATGATGCATCACCTCAAGACGCTCCTCGAATCTTGACCAATCTGACAAAAGAAGCGACCTTTCTGACTCAAGCAGAACCAGATAATCCAAGAAAAAGTCATAAGTTACTGGAAGCAGGATACATTTGGGAGATCCAATTCCTGACTTGGTTGGGCAACATGGTCTTGGTATCCAAGCTAGGAGACAAATGATGAGTTTGTATTGACTTTCGGGACCTCAACAAAGCATGCCCTAAGGATTGCTATCCGCTACCTCGCATTGACTAGTTGATAGACTCTATTTCTGGATGCGAGTTTATATGCATGCTAGATGCCTACTAGGGCTATCTATTGGGAATCTTATGCGACAAAATCAAATCGCAGCGAAAAAATAGGATCCCTTCCGTGATCCATGCGAAAAATTCATACAAGTTAAAT
>JBBUKS010486537.1:0-15859 GCA_038050645.1 Hedychium gardnerianum
CTAGACTAGCCCCCGTGATTTACCTCCTCCGTGTTGGTTCTGGGACGGACTGGCGGAGGCGCTGGGGGCGAGCGTTTTGCCTTTTGCCACAATGAGATGATATAATCCTGATTACTAATCATATCATATATATTTAGATCAATAATGTACAGATGACTATTTTAATAGGTGTTCATGATTATACAGAATAAGATGCGTAAGTTAACAAAATTTTATATATATATATATATATATTGATTTTTCACCTAATAAAAAAATGGATTTTCAACCGATCTAATTTTTATATTTATATTAAAAATATTTATGAAGTACACATATTCCAACTTGAGCCGGCATGTTGGACCGACCGGGCAGTCCTCGTTGAACCAGTCAACCCGACCAATAAGTCGTTAGTCGCCAAACTAAAGTCGTTGCGACGACGCGGTCGATTATTCACTACAATTAATAAAATTAATTCACTTTATTTTAATAAATTAAATAAAAATGCATATTATCCCTTTTTTACTGCTCCTCCACTTTCCAACCCAACTCAGCACCTTCCTCCTCCTCCTCTTCCTCTCTTTGATGGCCAACCACCCCCTTCCCGGTAACGCCGCCGCCTCCGCCTCGCCATGAGTGGCCTCACCGTCGACCTCCGATGGTCCCGGGTCCTGAGTCTCTCCCGCCTCCGCCGCTTCCTCCGCCTCCTCCTGCGCCGCCTCCTCTCTTTCTCTTCCCCCGGCGGCCGCGGCCGCTACCGCCGCCTCAAGGCCCAGATTTCCTCCCTTCCCCAGCTCGATCTCGTGCAGTGCGTCCGTCCCCTCGCCTCCGGAGATCGGGCAGATGTCGTCGAAGCGGATCCGGACCTGGTCACTCTCAAGATCAGCCTGCTTGGTGACCAGCACACAGGAAAGACAAGCTTCATGGTATATGGATTTGCAACCCTAAATAGAGTTTTGCTTTTTGAAGAATTAGTTCCTCTAGTTGATTTTTTGTTCTCTCTTTTTTTTTTCTCGGTAGATGAAGTATTTGGGTGATGCGGAAGAACAAAGAGGGCTAGAAATTACTGGTTTAAATTTGATGGACAAAGTCTTGGATGTTAAGGGAGGAGCAAGAATTGCTTTCAGTATTTGGGATGTAGGAGGTAATTAGTTTACTAATCAAGCAGAATCATAGCTTCGTTTTCTTCATCTTACTGGAGAGATCGCCATCGAGAACTTGCAGGTGATGCCCAATTTCTTCATCATGTTCCTATAGCTTGCAAAGACTCTGTGGCGATTCTCATAATGTTTGACCTCACAAATCGCTCCACTTTAAACAAGTTAGTTTCTTTTCCCCTCAAAAATTTCCTGTCATCAATCATCTGTTTCAATATGAATCATTGTAATATTTTCTCCTTTTTTTTCTTCACATTTAGTGTCATTGTCTGGTATCAGAGAGCAAGAAAATGGAACAAGGTGCTAATTTTCCTCCTCTTTTCTCTTTATGGATGCACTAAAACTGTATGATATGGTTTTCTTTGGGATTTTAGTGATGAGGCTGATGATCTTTTTGGTTCAATTTAGGCAGCAATTCCTATTTTAATAGGAACCAAGTTTGATGATTTTGCTCAACTTCCTCTTGAAATGCAATGGGCTATAGTGAATCAGGTAATTTATCTTCACAGTACTTTGCTACTGATAGGAAGTGATTTTCTTTTGTTCCATCTGAGTTTTGAATGAGTACAATGATTGCTAAGCTTTCTTTTTTTCCCCTTCATTCATGATTTGATTGATTTCAATTGCCTGGCCAAAGTACTGCAGTAGGGCCTCCATGAGGTTTCAACTTTGGGTGTGTGAAAGTGTCATCTGATAAGATCATGAAACTGGTCCATAAGGATTCAATGCATTTACCTCTGTTGAAAGGAAAGAAAAGGAATTGGAATTAAAGGAGGAAGTAGATTCAAGAAATGAATAAGTAGGCAACTCAACTGGTCTGCTCGCTCGACTCAGCTCGTTCATTCAATCTGATTGGCTCTTGCAACCCATTTGACTTGACTAACTAGATTAATCTGTCTGCTTGTCCGACCCAATTGGCCTAATAAAGTCCTTTGTTCTTTAGTGCAACTAGTTCAACTAGCCAATTTAGCCTGATTGGACCAAACCAACTTGTCTCAATCAATTCATCCAACTCACTTAGCTCGACCAACCTGATCATGTTAATCGGTTTTGCAGCTTGTTTGACTAGATTGATTGAATGAGCTTGATCGATCGGCCTGATAGCTAGGCTCATTTGGATTGACTGGTTGCGATGACACAACTGGCAGATTCGGCATAATTGATATGGCACAACATTAGTTTTATAAATTTTTCATAAATTATGATACACTTACTATATAAATTGAAATTGATACAACATTAATTATCACTTTGCTCTCTAACCAAAGTGGATAATCTGTGGGTTTGTTTTTTGTTTGGTTTGGCAGGCCAGAGCATATGCGAGAGCAATGAAGGCGACGCTATTCTTTTCGAGTGCTACCCACAACATAAACGTCAACAAAATCTTCAAGTTCGTGGCGGCCAAGCTGTTTAACTTGCCATGGTCTCTCCATAGAAATTTGACCATTGGAGAACCGATAATCGACTTTTAAGGTTCTCAGTTTTGGCTTTCATGACTCATTTTTCCTCTTATCTTTAGAACAGGTGCCAGATTGTAAATAGCAGCACAGGCCTACCTTTTGTTCAGAAATAACAGTTCAGAATTACTTACAGTTGAAATAGATGCGATGCTCTTATTTGGCAAATTATTATTATTATTATTTTGTTTTCGTTCATCCGAAATATAAGAGAAGCATTTAAAGGGCGCACTTCTTTGCGAATAACTGTCTTCAGATAGAAAATCAGACCAGTGCTCGGGTGCTCGGTCTCGAATGCCTAAGTAAGTATTTGACAAGAAAGTCAGACCAGTGAAAGGTTTGGTGGTCGGATTAGCGACAGATTAGGAGGTCGGACCAATGACAACTTGGCCAAGGATGATCCGGATAATGATGACTCGATTAGATTAGTTCGGGAGGATCGTCTAGGTGCATCTGCTCATCTAGAACAGGCCCAAATAAGATCTTATCATCACAGTCATCACGAGTTTTGCCAAAAAAACAAAAAAAATTCTTTATTAACTCATCGAAGTGTCAACTCCAATTAAAATGGCGTGAGCCGTTGACTGTCATAAGTCAACCCCAATTAAAAAGTCAAAGATAATCAAAAAGCTGAGAAAATAAGATTAATAAAGATATTAAAAAGAGGGAGCCAACCACGAAGCGGAAGTCTCCGAGTCGGACGGCGATGGAATCGGCGGTCTTCCTTCTTCGTCTCCCGCTCTTAGTCCGTCGGAAACTCCTAAAATTAAGCCGCTTGGTCACTTAAATCGACCAAAATGTAAGCGGAGCCATGAGGGCTCGTTCCGTTTCGCCGGCTATTCATGAGCGTCCTCCCTCCCTCCCTTCCTTCCTCGCCCTCCGAAACCATCTTTTTTCCTTGCGCAACCCTCGATCTGGATCCGTTCCTGACCGGCGCAGAGTAGAAGGTCAAATCTTTCTGTAGATTCTTTTGGCGAGCGGATAGTGTTCTTGTACATTTCGGGAATTTGGCAAAATGATGAATATGGTGTGGAGAGATAGCGGGGTTCCGGCGGACTCTTTTTACGAGGCTCGGACTGAGTGCGCCGAGGGCCCTAAGAGCAAGTTCAAAATTAAGGTATGGTTTGGTCGATTTCAGTGTAATTTGTTCGTGGAATGGAATTTTTTTTTTTCTCTAAATAATTCGATGTTTTAGCTCCTCCAAGGCGCAAATTTTCTACTTTGATAAGCATAAAAAGGTTATCTTGATTGGCTTTGTATGGTAAGTGTCTTTATCATGTCAAAGAATGTGAATCTGATCTATAAAACCAGAAGACCAAGAGATACAACAAATTTGTCGTTTTCTCAGAACTTTGTGTAGTCTCCTCTTTGTGCTTACTAAATCTCTCGATTTACTTTAAATTCATGTGAGGAAAATGAGAAGCATATAAGTGGAGTTGGAATGACATGAATCTTTCCCTTTTAAAGTGAAGTTTGAGGGTGCCAATTAGCTCAGCTGGTAAGAATTTTAGGTGTTGTTGCCAAGTCTTGGGTTTGGAACCTGCACGACAGCCTGAGAGCTTTCATTATATCTTTCTTAAACAAGTTAGTTTGCTTTCCGGGGGAGTGCATCTTCAGTTTAATTAGATTTCCTTGTGCACTGTTTCTGTTAAAATTCCTTCAAAAATGTTGTTCTAGCTTATTCATGTAGGCTGGAAAGACTCTAAGTGTTCGAAGATGGCAAGCTGCATTCAATCCAGAAGGTCAATTGGATATTGCTTCAGTTCTCAGCCGAATTCAAAGAGGGGTATGTTCATTGTTTTGCTTTAATCTTTTAGCAGCAATAACTTTTCATGATAGACATGGCGTTACAATTTTTTTTGCTCTTTCTATAAACATCTCAAGGGTCACATTCTAATACAATTTTCTTTTAATCTATAGGCTCAAAAAAAACGTATAACACTTGATAAGATCCTTTCTCGTTTCCAATTTAATCATATAATGTTTTTCCTCAAGCTTTTTCATCAAATCTTGGGATCAACATTGGCTATTTTGGTCAAGTTTATTGATATAATCTAATAATTGCTATGATACTGTAGTAGTTTGACATCAGGGAATACTGCATAGTTATTTCTTTAAATCATGTGTTCTTTTTCTTGCTAACACAGTACCTTGGTTTCAATTTCACTTTTTTTTTTCTATGTAAAATAACAAGCAATGCACTTCAATACATAATCATCTTTGACACTAATCCACAAAAAACTTGATCAGGGTGTTCATCCTTCTATAAGAGGACAGGTTTGGGAGTTCTTACTTGGATGCTTTGATCCCAAAAGCACCTTTGAAGAACGAGAAGAGCTGAGACAACAACGGAGGTATGGCATAACTGACGCAAGATATAGTTTATGTTGCAATTGCCATATTACATGTTTTGTAAATGGAATTAGTATTTTTTTTGGAATCAAGATGATGATAATCCATTTTATTATTTCATGTTGTTTCTCTTTCAATTGTTTTTCCTCTCTTCAAGTATAATGGTAAATACGGCATGTAAAGCTAATCTAATCACATGTTATGAGTCAGTTCACAGGTTAGGTAGTATAGCCTTGCAAACAAACTATGTAAAAGTAAGACAATCACAGTGCACAAGGTTTCAGGCAATTCTGGCATAGGAGGATAAATGTACATGAACTTACCCTTGGATATTAAAGAAGTTTTTTTTGTTTCTTTTGTTCAACCTTATTTAATAATTTCATTTATACTGATATATACTAATAGATTTAGTAGTGTTACAGAAGTAGCAAGCTACCACAGAAACTGTTGGATCATATTTTCTCTAGCACTTAGCAATCAATATATACAAGCTATAGTGGTCAAGCCATTGATTGTTTTTATTATTTGCTTTAATAAATTAACAGTTTGACAAGTTCTTTGAGGTGAACTCTCAACCAAAAGCCTTATAATACTTCATTTTTCTTTAGATTAGTTGGAATAAAGATTATTAGTTTAAAGTCCACATGTAGATTAGTTTAGTTAATTAAATTCTGTAGTTTTTGGATGAATAGGGAAAATGTTTACATTTATTAGCATCCAGCTAAGGGATATAAATTTGTCATACAGAGTGCAATATGAAAGATGGAAGGATGTGTGCCATGAGTTGGATTCTCATGTCGGCAGTGGAATAATTGTCACAGCTCCATTAGTCACTGAGGACGGTCAACCTATTCACGACCCTTTAGTTCTCATGGAAGCCAGCCCTTGTCAAACTCCTCCCCACAGTGAACAAGTTAATAGTTCTGCTGAAAGCCCGGATATTATGATGGATAAACAAGTGATTGAGTGGAAGCTTACGCTACATCAAATTGGTATAAATTGGTACCTTGGTTTTCCTCTCTTCTATGCTTTTATATGTTTGTTCCCATCTGTTTTTGTCTCTATGTCCTTTGTTAAGCTTAGATGTCAATGCATCTTCCTTGTGTGTGTTTGTCAACATACAATATGAACCAATCAAAATAAGCAGGTTCTATGATATCTACCTAACAATTTTTATTTTTTTTTAGAAAATGAGCTTGATACTTCAAGTTGGTGGCTTTGTATATTCTTGATATTTTTCCCCTGCTAACCATCTGTTAAGAGAATATTAGTGTGTTTTTTTTCATCGACTCATGTGGAAAATGTTTCAGATCAATCTAAGCATATTGCCATCTCTAGATAGTAGCTATTCATGGATGGAGGTTTCATGACACAGATGGGAAAAATTAGACAAGCTGAGAAAACTATGAAGAAATTGTTCAGCCAATTACTTAAGAGATGTGTTGTAGCAGAACAGTTCCTTAACAATGGTAATTTATTCAAAACTAAGCTGTTATTTATTTTTATTTGCTATAGGTCTTGATGTGCTCCGGACTGATAGAGGTCTGGTATTTTATGAGAAGAAAGAAAATCTTTCAAAGCTTTGGGATATTCTAGCTGTCTATGCTTGGATTGACAAAGATGTTGGCTACTGTCAAGGTGGAAACAAACCTTCTTCAGCAACAAACTCTAATTTGGTGTTTGATGTAGTCTCCCATGCCATTTTACATGTTTTAGATGGAGACTGAAATCCTTGGTTATTATGTCATTCTAAAGTAGCTGTTTTCTTCCTTTTAATTGCTTCTCTTGTTTTCGTACTCAAGAAGCATAATCATCACCCAGCATGAAGTGGTGGTAAAATCAGGAAAATTCACGTTGACATGTTTTTTTCTTCCCATTGCATGTTACATCAAAATCTAAATGGCTTGAATTATCAGGTATGAGTGATCTTTGCTCTCCACTGATAATTCTTCTTGAAGACGAAGCAGATGCATTTTGGTGCTTTGAGAGGTTGATGCGCAAACTGGTATATATTTTGTTGTCATTACATATGAGAACATTTAGCTCCTATTGTCTATTTAAGTGTTACTTATACCACTGTCTCATGCTCAAATTAGAGCTATGAATGTTTTATAAGAATATCCAAACCGAATTCGCTTGTGAAAGAGTTTGGCTTTTCTTCACATGTGATACTAGGAACAGCTAAAGTTATCAACTATAAATTACAGTGCCTTGTTCTATCATTTTCATCCGAGCAATATACTTTTCAGTTTTCATCTAAGCAACAGATATATGAATGTGGCAATAGCAACTTTTAATGAATTGCAAACACCAGATAGTATTGTCTGCTCCATAACTGATTAAACTAGCTAAAAGTGAAATACTTTCCAGTAGTTAAAGTTACTCCTTGATAGGAGTTTCTCTGTTACTTCTATCTGATGTCTTTTAATCACCTCGTTATTTTGACTTCTTAAAGCGAGGAAATTTCAGATGCACAGAGAGCTCTGTAGGGGTGGAGAACCAACTCCAAAGTTTAGCATCCATAACACAAATTTTGGACCCAAAACTTCACCAACACATAGGTATGTGACACAAGAAACTATGGTATGCTTGCATTCATAATGTTTTTTGGTGCATTAACATGCCTAGATACGACGATCTGTTAAACATCTCAATTCTCACATTTCAGATATGGATTTGGGTGGTATAATGTTAAGATGATATACTATGTAAAATTGTTATTTCATAGAGGGTACATTAGATGCATCAACATTAAAATAACAGTGTTCATGTTTTGTTTTTCTATTTTCGAACATCAAAGGATGCCTTCATCAATGAGCTATCTCACTGACCTAACTCTTTCTTCACTTACGCGGGTATTAATTTGGTTTACCTTTATTGTTGAACAGAAGCACTTGGTGGTGGTGATTACCTTTTCGCAGTTCGGATGTTCATGGTAATGTTTCGGCGAGAGTTATCCTTTGGTGATTCTTTGTATCTTTGGGAGGTATTGCCATTTAACCTAAACTTGGTCCATGCACTCTAATATGCCTATTTAGTTTCTTCCCTACTGTTACTACAACTTACATTAAGAGAGTTTTCTTATGCAACATGTAAACTATAGCGAACAAACATCATAATTAGAGAACACTAAACTAAACCAATAAATGAACATGGAATAGTAATAATTAAGTGAAAAGGATATCATATCAAACTTACTGATTGTCGATTCTCGAGTCACATACAGTTCATTGTCTTATTTGAAATTTCCTACAGATGACATGGGCTTTAGAATATCACCCAGATATCTTCACCCTTTACGAAGAACCGGAGTTCTTAGAACAGAATGATGGGTCCAAAAAGAAAGTTAAGATACGCCAATTCGGGAAATTTGAGAGGGACAATATCAGGAATGGAACTAAAACTTCTGAAGCTCCTTTGCCGATCACTGTTTTTCTTGTTGCTAGTGTTCTCAAGGACAAAAGCGCAAAGATACTGCAGGAAGCTCGAGGTTTGGATGATGTCGTCAAGGTAAAGAATTGCAAACCTATCCACAACTCTTTTTAATTAGTGAGTTTATTCAATGAAAACTCAGATTTCTCTTATTGCCTTTCATTGATGTTTCCCACAACTCAGATATTAAACGAGATATCGGATCTAGATGCAAAGAAAGCTTGCAGCCATGCAATAAAGCTCCACAAGAAATATTTGAAAATGGTGAGCATTTCATCACAACAGAGTTCTCACACTTTTTAAGTCTAGTTGTGATATCTAAATCTGAAAAACACTTTCTGCAATCCCCCAAAACTGCAGGCCAAGACTTCATAACTTCCAACGCGTATAGCCTTCTTCGAAGAGTCGATATCCAGCAGCCGACTAGCACAAGGATTCCTGGGTGATTTCTGAGGGGAGGCAATCTCACTGGTATAATGTTTTTTCTAGCTGATTGTATTCTTTTAGAGGGGCAAAACTTCTCTGCCCCTCTGGTTGTCAACCTTAATGCATGTAAAGCTCTTCACACATGTATTCCCCTTCTAAACAAACAGCTGTGACTGTAAAATGTTATCACAATCTCTATCACTTCGATCAAAACAAATTGTAAAAGGATTATTTAATTGTAATAAAATTAACTCTGCTGATATTAATAAGAAGGGATTGTTCATTCTGCATTTGGTTATTGATTGTTCGGCAATTTAGTGAATCGTGTGAGCAAATTTTTTATTACTCATTCACGTATCTAAGTTTTAAAATATCTCAAAATACTCTATTTTTTTGTTCTGTAGGTGGATTTAGAGAATATTTTTATTAGTGAATTTAGAGAATTCTGAATAATTTTAAATTAAAATCAATATATTTTAAAAATATTTTTAATGTATTTATGTTCTCATATTTTAATTCGATAATATAAATTAAGAACTGTTAATTTTTAAACTTATAGATTTAGAGAATTTTGAATAACTTCAAATCAAAATTAATATATTTTTAAAATATGCTTAATGTTTTTATGCTCTCATATTTTAATTCGATAATATAAATTAAGAACGGTGAATGTTTAAACTTGTAAAGACTCGATAAAATTTATAACAAGCTGGATAGGATAATGATACTCACTAATCAACATCATTAATAGATTCCTAAGACTTCCTTGACTTGAAAATATTAAAATTTTGATTTTTCGAATGATCTAGATCCATTAATTAGTTTATGACGAAACTGATTGATAGATTAAAAATGTCGAATCATTTTATATTAAAATTAATATATTTTTGAAAATTGAATTAGGAATTATGAATTTTTGAATGAGTAAAATAAAAAATAAAAAAAAAATATTTTTAATTTATATTATCGAATTCAAATTTAAAGGCATAATCCAGAAGTACATTAATTTTTAATTTGAAGTTATTCTTAATTATTTAGGTCCATCGTTAATTGAAATTGACGGATGAATCAAATAAAAAGAAGAGAAAGGGCATTTAAAAATACGCTATGCGAATTAGAGTATGTTAAAACGGGTACGTGAAGTGAATTGGATAATATTGAAACTTCCTCATTAAATGGCCGTTGATTGTTTCTTCCCTTCGTCACAGTAAAGCCATTACATGCTTTTATTCGATGATTTATTATTATTATTAATATTATGAATCAAACGTTGAGGAACGGGTACAGCTCGTATCGGAAGTTGCAGCTCCCGCTCAGCACTCTCCCGCCCCGCTTGCCGGCGCAGCAGCTCGGCAGCTGGCCGATGATGGCGCCGAGGCAGAGATCGCAGTCCGCCCGCTGTAGATCCCTCGTGCACTGCGCCAGTCCGTACAGCTCCCGATCGCCTCCTGTCTGCGCGATGCCGGCCTCGCCCGCCGCGAAGTACAGGGACGCCGCCGCCGCCTCCGCCCTCAGCTTCCCCAGCAGCTCCGCCACCTCGTCGTCGAACATCGCCGGGTCCGACGAGACGTTGTTCACGTTGTACATGTAGATCTGGTGGTCCAAGTCGACTCTGCCGAAGAAGTCGGCGTCGGAGTACTTGAGCATGCAGTGATCGAACCAGAGGACGGCCTGTTTGCTGTGGGGGCAGAGCTCGCTGGCCCGGGCGCCGGCCGTGGCGAGGCAGGCCCCGCACTCCGGGCTGGAGACGTCGCCGCGGCACAGCGCGAGGCCGCTCACGTAGGCGTCGACGCCGCTGCCGAGCGAGCTGACCGCGAAGCCAGCCGTGGTCGGGGCGACGGCGGCGAGCAGGGACGTGAGCTTGCGCAGGTTTTTGTCGAAGGAGCCGTTGGGAGTGTAGTTGCCGGACGTGGAGCAGACGGAGTAGAGAGGTTGGTCGTCTCCGGCGACGGCGAGGAGGACGACGGCGAAGCAGAGGAGGAGGCGAAGGGAGGAAGAGGCAGAGGGAGCCATCTTCTACAATTGCGAGCGAATGCGTTCGGTGAAATCCAATCGATCTGCGCGCGTCAATTTATACGCGAAGGATCGACTGCCATTGCCGGGAAAACGATGCAGAATCCATCAACGAACTAAATTAATTAATAAATCGCATTTCAATGGAAGCGATCAAGTCATGATTTGTGGATGGGTCAAAGAGTGGGTAGAAAACGACTGATGAATTAATTATACAAAAGATTTAAAAAAAAAAATCTGATGGCTGACGTGATTGTTTGATCTTCATCCTCCTTGTGGCAAAAGGCGAAACGCTCGCCCCCAGCGCCCCCGCCAGTCCATCCCAGGACCAACACGAAGGAGGTAAATCACGGAGGCTAGTCTAGCCAGCCCGAAAATCTTCATCCTCCGTCTCCATGGCTTGAGTATTAATGTTTCCTGTTCTTACACGATAGATTGATCATTAATATATAAAATATAAAATATAAAATATAAAATTAAATTTTAATTAATAATTAAGTTTTTATTTTTTTTTTATATATTGATCACGGTTCGAATTAGTTAGATTAATCTTCATGATTTATTTTTTTCCGTGTTGATTTTAAAACGAACTGACAAAAATATTGAGAGTGAACATTTCATTTTTTATCATATAAATATTAATGTTTCCGATGGCCCTTCCATAATATTAATGTTGAAAGTCGGAATTATGACCTAATAATTAGATTATTTTTTTGTTTTATGTTGATGGTCGATAATTTTTTTTTAATATGATTAAATAGATCATATCTAAAATTAATCATCAATTATTTTTCAATTTATTCGGAGATATATGAGAATTTTTTTATCAGATTGATTCGATTATTTTTTAAAATTAATGGATTCAGTAAGTTGAATACTTAATTAAAATAAAAGAAAAAAAATAGTATTAACGTTGAAAAATTCTCTGATTGAAAAATTCTTACCGGCTGAAAATTCTCTCATTAATTATCTACTCTATTAACGTTGAATCAAATTTTTAAAAAATAATAATTTATTTTATTCTTAAGAAATAACTATGGGATTATTATGATTTTCAAATGACACTCCTTTTTCTAAAGAAAATAAAAAATTCAAAATAATATGCATATTTTTCACTTCTAAAATACTTTTATTTAGTGGTGTTCTAGTAGCTACGAATATAGCTATTATAACACAATTAAAATAAATCAATTTAATTTAGTTTTAGAGATCATTTTTTAAATTTAATAAAATAATTTTAACTTAGTAAAAATTAATTTAAAATTATTATAACAGTTATGATATAGTTATTATAATAGTATCATTTTATCTTAATCAACTTAAAATTAAGGTACTAACTGTTACAATAATATGATTTTAATTTCAATTAAATTAAAATAATTTAATTAAACAAATCTTATGGTGCACATTATCGATGATAATATTTTATGTAAAATAATTTGTGGAGCCCATTGCAAATTAGAGCATTTCGTAAACATCAGTTAATTTCTGGAAATTTATGATAAATTAAAATCTTATGGATGAATTTGCAAAGGTGTTTATTTGGATTTAGATATTGTTCCAGCCAGTCTTTGATCCTGCCCGTCCAGTGCCATTCATATCTCACGGTCGTCACCTCCGATCCGTGTGCTCCTGATTCATTGGTGCCGCTCGCTCATCAGCTTTGCTATTTAAACTGCTTCGATGTGAGCTTGTTCTTCTTCTGCTGACCAGCACGCCCTTTTCCCGGTTTCTCCATCGCCATTTTGTTCTTTTTATCTTTTGCTTGGCAATGGCGGGGAGAGGGAAGACGCTGGGATCAGGCGCCGCGAAGAAGGGGACTTCGCGGAGTAGCAAGGCCGGGCTCCAGTTCCCAGTCGGCCGGATCGCGCGGTTCTTGAAGACCGGCAAGTACGCCGAGCGAGTCGGCGCCGGCGCCCCCGTGTACCTCGCCGCTGTACTCGAGTACCTGGCCGCTGAGGTTTGCTCTTCTAGGTTTACCTTTTCTGGATGTCTAATTTTGTTCGATTGCCTTGATGCTTAATTTAGGGTTCAAGAGGGGATTTTTTTTTTTTTTTGGAGTGATTTTGAATCGATTAACTGCTTCGAATCTCCGCTCACTTGTTGATGTTCTCCTCAGGTTCTGGAGTTGGCGGGCAATGCGGCGCGGGACAACAAGAAGACTCGCATCGTGCCGAGGCACATCCAGTTGGCGGTGAGGAACGACGACGAGCTAACGAGGCTGCTCGGATCCGTGACCATTGCCAGCGGCGGCGTGATGCCCAACATCCACAACCTTCTCCTCCCTAAGAAGGCCTCCAAGCCTTCCGGCGCCGGCGACGACGAAAACTGAACCCTCGACTGCCATAAAAATGCCCTACCTTCAACTCATCAGTTCAACCAAGATGACGACGTGCTCTCTCTGATTAGGTGTCTTAGCTTCGTTGAAATTGTTGGGAGTTTGTTGAGTGGACGATCATCTGCAGATAGAGTAGTTGTACAAACTGATGCTTTAGGTTGCTCTAAATTTTTTGCTTTTTTTGGAAAATTATGTGGCTTTGTATATGGTAGAATGATCTATGGCAGGAAAAAGATCACTCTTTTTTATGACAGAAACTTGTACAGCGTTCTGCCATCGGCTTCTTCAAAGTAATGTTGAATCAGTGATCATCAGATGATTGATCCAAACACATCAAGAACTACTTCCATGGTTCTAAACTGCAGATTTATGTACACAGCAGGACCCAAAACAGGAAATAAAAAAAAAAGGAGACAAATCAGCTTCATTTTTCTTCAGGCTTCCATTGCATAAATCAGCTTTAGAATATGAAGGCGGCTGGAGCAAACGCGGGCACAACTTTAGCAACTCCATAGAGCCTGAAATCCATCAACTTTATAATAATAATAAACGACACAGCAATAATTGCTTGGTGGTCTCATGCATGCCAACAATTCTTCCACTTAAAAACGTATTTTAAAGGACAAAACACTTTTTTTTAATTCCACGTCATTATTATTATTACTATGATCAGCTGCAATTATTTTGTCCACAGCGATCCATTAACCAGGAGATCCTAATGAATCTACGAACGTCTGACAAAATCTACGACTAGATTGATTGTGCTTGAGAAAAATTTCTAGAAATGGAAAGAGGCAGACCCGTAGTCCTCCTTGAGGGAGCGCGGAACGACTCTGCTCGTAGATTTCGCCCTCGACTTCCGCGGCCCGCCGCCGTCAGCGGCCTTGGCGGCGCCATCCTCGGCGAACAGAGCAACGTCCTCCGAGATCGCCACCAGCGACGGCCGCCACGGAGGGGCCCTTCTCCGGCTCCTAGCCGACGCGGTTGGTCCCGACGCCCGATCCGTCGTTGGCGACGGCGCGGCCCCTGGCCGCAGCGACCGCCGGCCACAGGGGAACTCCAGCACCGTCATCTCTGCTCGGTAGACACAAATTGGCCGGTCCGTCATGTTTTATAGAGAGCCCGAGTGATGCATGGGAAATGACCAATTTGCCCTTCCATGCGTGGATTTGGATAACGTCGGTCTCTTTTATCGCCTTTGGCTCGGGTTGTGGTCGTGATCAGCGGCTGAGATCGGTTTGTCGGCAGAATAACGGATTCTCCACCGTTAGATTGCAATGGAACATTGGAATGAGATGATAAACTCTGAAAAAAATATTAAAGTTCTCCGTATGATAGAATTTTATAAAATCAGATATCAAATAATATAGAAAAATATTATTATGTTTTACACTTTTTATAAAATCTAAATATTGTAATCATAATATATGTAAATTTATATAAATAAGTTTAGTAAATATAAAATTACGATGAATTCATTTTTTTCCCGTTAGGTATAAGATTACCTCCACTAATCTTAAAGTGGATAGTTTAATCTCATCAATTATCTGATGCGGGATCAAGATAAGTCCTCTCGAGGTTCACAATCAACGGATCATGTGTTGATGATGAGCGTAGTAGCGCAGTAACTATATCGCCCAAGATTAGCTCCGATCGGGGCCATCTTCAATCGGGCGCTTCGATTGGGATCCTCTCCATCAATCGGGAAGGCAGCGCCCGAGATTATCTCCGATCGGGGTCATCTTCAACCGGTCGCTCCGACTGGGATCCTCTCCATCAACCGAGAAGACAACGCCCGGGATTATCTCCGATCGAGGCTATCTTCAATCGGGCGCCCCGATTGTGATCCTCTCCATCAACCTGGAAGGCAACGCCCGAGATTATTTTCGATCGGGGCCATCTTCAATCGGATGTCTCGATTGGGATCAAGAGACTCGTATTCAGGTTCCTTAACCTCTGGTGAGGTAAGACCCAAGTAATTCAAGACCCAAAACCCAAGTCCATTATTAGGGGACAAGAAAAAGATTAGACTAAATGAGGCTTTGTGGAGCACGTGTCATACTACTGCTGCACGTATAAAATACGCAAAAGATACGCTGAGACGTAGCTCTCACCGTTTACAGTCCTCTCCATACCTCTGTCATTAAGACTGCACAGATGAAAGACGGTAGAAACAAAGTATAAAAACACCCCTCCTCTATCACAAGGAGGTATGAAAAAAACTCTCTTTTACCCATACTACTGTTTACATGCTCCACCGTATTCTACTGATTTGAGCGTCGGGGAAACTTTGCCAGAATCACCCCTGACAGTCCTGCTGACCCCTAAGCCCCTTTTATTGTCCCCTCAGGAACGACGTGGGATCTCCGTCCGTCCTACTCGGAGCTCTAGTGACGCAACCTAGAGGTTTGCGAGTGGTTCATCCGTTGACGCGATTCTCCGTCGGGATCAAATTGACGTCGTCTGTGGAAAACTTCTATATCCACACGGAAACGTTGAGATGGATGACGCTGGTAGAAATCAGATGATAACCATGATGCGAGAAGACTTCGACCAGCTGATGGCCGCCAAAGTGCATGATGGAGTTCAGAAATAGCTCTCGACAAATCCTTCGCCTTTCAAATTACCAGTCGCTGAAGAGATATTTGCGGTTCCCGTTCGAAGATCACTACGACCGACAGAGCTCTTTATGTCTGGGGCAGCGA
>JBBUKS010486557.1:0-15855 GCA_038050645.1 Hedychium gardnerianum
AGATAATAGACACAGAAAGGTTAGGTCGGATCTCGACATTCTCGTCACTTGGGTAGCAATGATGCATTGCTAGATGTTACTCAGTGCCTATTTATCTAAAATGGTTTTAGAGACATTGTCAATGTTACGAGAACCTATTGGGGCACACACATAGAGAACATGTTAATTTGGAGATAAGTTTATTTTAGTTTGACTAAAATACTATGGACATTAAGATTAATGGGGTTAATCCAAATGGATCCGGATTAGGCTTATTGGGTTAATGAGTTGATTCAAAGATCTGGATTGGCTTATTGGGTTAATGCTTAATCCAATATGCTAAAATTTACTCCATTAATGGAGATTAATGGAGCATTAAAGAAAGAAAACCAAAAGGTTAAACTCCACTCCATTAATAGAGATTAATGGAGGTTAATGGAGCATTAATTAAGGAAGTCCAAAAGGCAAAACCTTTGGTATTCATTGAATGAATAAAAACCATCGGCAATGCAAATTTTGAAATTGCCCTTGAAGTGATCTTCTTGTTCTTCTTGTCTTGGTCGAACCAACTTTGTGTGGTTGCTAGCACAACAAAGATTGTTCTTCTCTAAATCTTAGTTCGTGCGATGAACAAAGGGCATGTTCGTGTGGATACCAAAGAGGCACGGCCACTCTGATCGTGCTTAGAGCTGCTAAAGCAAAGTTGTTGCCGGGATTGTTTCGTTCACACAACAAAGGTAGCAACTCGACCAAACGAAGTATATTGTATTCGCTTGGATCTCTGGAGGGATTCTTTTTTCGCTGCATTTATTTATTATTTTTCGCAAAAGATTCCTATAGGCACGGCCCGCCCATGGCGAGTGCTGAAGAAATTCGAGAATGGGCACGACCCATGCCGGCTAGCATGGACTGGCCTTGGCGCTGGTGGAGATGTCTAGAAACGAAGCACGACTTGTGTTGGCTGGCACCCCTCCCCCTCGTGTCAAGATTTGTAGACTCCTAGACTCCTCTTGAAAAATGGTCTTTGAACACCATTTTAGCTCATTTTCACGTCCTATTAATGAAATCAAACAAATGCATCTCTCCGAACTAGAAAGTAACAAAATGAAGTATGAATAGATGAAAACATGAGATATATGCACAAGAAATAAGATAAAATGTGTGTCAAACTACGATAAAACTCAGTATGAAATGCACACATCAAACTCCTCACCCCCTTTACATTTATTTGAGGAGGTAACCTCTCAATGACTTCAATTTTTGCCTTATCAACTCCCTTTAAGAATCATGTGTCCCAAAACTATTCCTTCTCTAACCATAAAATGACACTTTCCCAATTTAAAATCAAGTTAACATATTCACATCTTTGCAAGACTTTAGAAAGATTTGCCAAGCATGAATCAAAACTGGTACCATATACAGAAAAATCGTCCATAAAAACCTCTATTATGTTTTTAATAAAGTTAGAGAAAATAGCTATCATGCATCGTTGGAAAGTAGTTGGGGCATTACAAAAGCCAAAGGGCATTCTCCTATAAGCAAAAGTATCATACGGACAAATGAATGTAGTCTTTTCTTGATCACTCGGGTGAATTAAAATTTAATAGAAATCTGAATATCCATCCAAATAATAATATTGCGAATGTTTGGCCAATCACTTTAATATTTGATCAATGAAAGATAAGGAGAAATGATCTTTTCTTGTTTTCTTATTCAGTTTTCTATAATCAATGCACATTCGCCATCCTGTAACTGTTCTTATGGGAATCAACTCATTATTCTCATTCTTTAATACCATCATCCCCCCTTTTTCGGGACCACATGCACCAGACTCACCCATTCACTATCTGAAATTGGATAGATTACTCCTACGAACAATAATTTCAATACCTCTTTCCGAACTATCTCTTTCATATTCGTGTTTAATCTTCTTTGGTGTTCTATTGAAGATTTATAATCATTTTCAAGCAAAATTCTTTGCATGCATAAAGATGGGTTCATGCCTTTTATATCTTCAATAGTATACCCCAGGACTTTCCTATGCAATCTGAGCTCCCCAAGTAACTTCTGGATTTTTGACTTATTCAAATCAACATTCACAATCATTAGGTATGTGGAACTTGGTCTCAGAAATTCATACCTAAGGTTCGAAGGTAGTTGCTTCAGTTTAACATAAGGAGTTTTTACCTTTGTTTCTCCCTTTTTCTCTAGCTCAAAATTTTCAAAACTCACCTATCATAAATGAGAGTCGATGTTCTTGACATCAATTATGGAACCAATTGTAGCTAAAAAAAGGTCTCCCCAATATGAGGGGAATATGCATATCTTCTTTCATGTTCAATACCATAAAATCTACAAGCACGACGTAATCTCCAATCTTGACCGGCACATCCTCAATCATTCCCATAGGGATGTTGGATTGAATGATCTACAAACTGTAAAGTCATGTTCATGGATTTTAATTCAGTAAGTCCAATTCTTCTACAGAATGTATGTGGTATTAGACTTACACTAGATCGAAGATCACAAATTTCTCTATCAATGCTGACATTACCGATAGTACAAGGTATCAAAAAACTCCTAGGATCTTTTAATTTAGGAAGCATTCCTTTCTGGATTAGAGTGTTGTACCCTTTAGTTAATGCTACAATGCCCTATTCCTCCAATTTCCTTTTCATAAACCATGCATCTTTTAGGAACTTCGCATAACTTGGTACTTGTGATAACATATTTGGTGATAATTCCTCAGTATAAAGTTTCATCCTAATTTCCAAAACCTTGTCTTTTTCTTCATTTGCCTTGCCCAATGTTATCTCAAATGGGATGAGGAGTTCATTTGAGTATTCCAATGAAAGCTTATTCTCCTTAGATACTAGCTTCTCTATTCTTTCCTTTATCTCATTGATGCTTTGGTTCATAACGTCAACATTTGTAATTATTTGATCCAAATTACTTTCATGGTTCGATTCGAGCATGATTTCACATTTTGCTACAATATCAATATCATCTCCATCTCTGTTAGAGGGTCTTTCTCTTACATCTTCTCCCCACAAATTAAGATTTGATGTTACGTCCTCAATAAGCAAAGCATCTTCCATATTTTTTTTCATCAAAGAATCTCCTGCCATCATATCTAGCAAAATCCTTACTGTATTGGATATCCCCATGTAGAATAGGTGAATTATGAACTATTCTTCGAGACCATGATGAGGGCACTACAACAATAATCGTTTGAGTCTTTCCCAGGCCTTAAACAATGACTCTCCATCATACTATTTGAACTCTATGATTTAGCTTCTCAATTTTGCTGTTTTGATTGGTGGAAAATATTTATTGAGAAAACTCTTCTCCATCTGTCCTCAAGTTGTGATACTCCCTAATGAAAGTGAATATAACTAGTCACTAGCTTTGCTTGTCAAAGAGAAGCTAAATCCCATTAATCTGATTGCATCTTCGGAAATGTCATCTCGCTTTATTGTATCACAGCATGTTAAAAAAAAATGGTTCAAATGTCGATTGGAAATCAACTTTGGGTTAAGTTCAAAATCTATGGTGACAATACAAGATCTCAAGGACTGAGAGAAAAGTGCAACGAAGTCCTTGAGAAGTCTTGCTCCCTCAACCATCATCATCTTGTCTACTTGATTTCCAACCTTCTTCAGATTTAAAATCCCCTGAAAAATAATGCTGAGAAATGTGAAAACAAATACAAATATAAAACAATAAAGAAAAACAGTCTAATCCAATCAATATGTAATTCACTAATATTAACCAAAACTACTCCACGACAATCAAAAACATGATGTGTAAATCGTAAGTGTATGATTCTGTCGTCAAGTAATAAAAGATCGAATCCACAGAGAATGATGGTTAAGTACTAGTATACTAAACAAATATGATTGTCTAGACTAATCGTGAGTTTGGATTGTGAAAGAACGAAGGATCTAAAGGGAGAAATCAGAGAATTCTGTGAAGAGAGAGAGAATTGAACGAGATGAGAGGAAGGAAGGAAGGAAGGGAAGAGAGTGATCGGAGAGAAATTTATGAGAAAAATGATTCGAGGACTTTGGTTTCACCTAAATAATTATAAACACTTAATCTATATTTGGTTTCCTATCCTCAATGATTATTTATGTAGGTAGACTATCCTACGGTATCCGATGTAAACTTTTGGAACTAAACCTATATATCCATTCTAATTCATTGTCTACTATCAGAGCGGTAGAGCTGAGGGATTGCTTTCCTAAGGAGATCCCTATCACATGATCCCACAACCCTCGAGTTACCTTCTCTTACTATGTGACGACGAATTAAAATCGATCCATTAAAATCTATGACAGCCTATGACTCCTCGTGGCATACTAATCTACTTTTGTAGGCAACTCTCAACGTCTCGAATTTCTATGGGTCAGAGAATTGGGTTCTCCTTTTGGTTCATCCCAAAATCCTCGTGAGATGTGAATATTATGCTTTTGGCATCAAAATTGTATTCAATTGGTAGATCCGGACCACAAACACACATACCATTGAACAAGAAATAATTCAAACTCTATAGATTAAACAAGTAGTGTTTACATATCAAATGGATTACTCCTTAATCCTAAAATCAAGAGTTTACTCCATGAATTCGGAGTTACAATAAGAGATCATCATGTAAACAAGTTGCAATTAAGATAATTAAAAAAAAAAGGTGAAGAAAAGCTTAGTCTTGATGTAATGGATCATCTCTAGTTGCTCTTCGATATGAGATCTGGGCGTTGAAGTGTCAGAATTCCCTTGAATCCACTCTTCAAAGTCTTCTTAGGGCCCTTGGACGACACCCAATCAAGATCTCCACTTCAGATCAAAAATCTAGCTTTTATAGGTGAATTCTAGGTGCCCGGCACGCCCCTCCCCTCGTGTCGGTCATTATGACTACTGCGGGGCGGTGACATGGGTCGTGCCGGCTGGCATGGCCCGCTAGTGGCGGAAATCAGGAAGCTTTGCTAGTCTGGCATGGGTCATGCTAGCTTGCACGTGTCATGCCGACTTGCACGGGCCATGCCGACTGGCATGACCCCCCGTGTTAAGCACTATAGGCTTCAAGAAATAGGGCACGACCTCACCAATTTGTCCACGGCCCATGGCCACAGTTGTGGCAATTGAACTTCCTTTGAAAATCCATTTTTGTACCCCGTTTTAACTCCTTTTCGTGCCCTATCAAGGAAAATAACAAGAGCATCTCTCCAAACTAAAACAATATTAAAATGAAGCATGAATAGGTGAAAACATGGAACACACGCACAAGAAACAGGATAAAATATGTGTCAAACTATAGTAAAAATCCTATATGAAATACACACATCAGTACACATTAGCTTCCAGGTGCCCGGGAGGGATCCAAGCGCTTAAGAAAGGATAATGCTGTGATAAAAGAAGTCGGAGAGGGCTTCAACTAAGTAATGTCACGTTAGTGGATCAAGCACCCGGAAGGGATCTAGGTGCCCGGATTAGCCTAGTCTGCTACGACTTCGGATCGAATAGGGGTTGCTGGAGGCGCCCTATATTAATCCAGGAGCCTGAATCAAGCTATAGAATAAGATCACGAGTAGAGGCTTTAGATAATCAATCTACACACTCTACCCTTCTCCATCAATTACGAAATGTTGCTACGCTCACGCTATAACGACACAACAATTCCGCGACACCACTACGAGCTCAAAGGAGCCTAGACCTTAGTAACATGAATTATTTGTAATTCATTTTGTTTCTTTTCGTGCTTAATTTATTAAGGTTCAGTAGGTTTGTTACCAAACCTTCACTTGTAAAAGAAGTGAACCTTCTTCTCTTTTTGAGAAGAAGATTATTAGTGATTGCCCACAGAAGTGGTCAACTTGGTTGCGAGCTTTGGAGTAATAGCCACTAAGCTACGAACCAACTAAATCACCATATTTCCTTTGTATGTTTTTATTTCTGCTGCACGACTTGGTGGTTTAACGAACAATTTTTAAACGCGTACGAAGCACGCTATTCACCCCCTCCCCTCTAGCACATTTCTCGATCCAACAATTTGGACTCTGGAGCACTATAGAAATTCTCAAGAGTTAGAATGAATCCAATTGGAGTTTTCTAGGTCCATTAATGAGTTTTGACCAAAACATATTGATGGACCCAAGGGATTTGGATTTTTGAAAAGTTGATATGTAATGAAAGAGAATAGTGCTGTGAAGGTATTTATGGTGTTCATGCCTAGTTTTGACATCCCTACGATAAGTTATGTATATGTGTCAATTGTCTTAAAGTTATAAACTTTGAAAATCTTCTAATCACTATTGTTAATAACTTCAAGATGATATTTCTTGGCACTTTTAGACTCTGGGGCACTTCAGAAACCTGTAGCACTTGGAATCGATCAGATCGGAGTTCTTTAGGTCCATTAATGGATTTTGATCGAAACCTCTTGATGGACTTGAAAAGTCTTTAAACGATGATTTTTGGGCTCAAAACTATGCTGTTATGAGTTCCACCTAGTAACAAATGTAGATATCTGAACGAGCTTCGATTTAAAAAAAAATACGCCTCATTCTGATACCCGAGTCAAAAGTTATAGTCTTTGGAAGTAGGCAATGGACACATACATACACATAACTTATCGTAGGGATGTCAAAACTAGACATGGACATCATGCATATCTTCACTACACTATCCTCTTCCATTATATGTCAACTTTCCCAAAATCCAAATCTCTTAGGTCTATCAATGGGTTTCGACCGAAACTCATTCCGAAACTCATTGAGGGACCTAGAGAGCTCCGATCAAATCCATTCTAAGTGCTACATGTTTTTGAAGTGTCCTGGAGTCTATATGTGCCCAAAGATATCAGCTTGAAGTCATTAATATCAATGATCAGAAAGTTTTTAAAGTTTATGATTTTAAGACAATTAACATATATATATATATAATTTATCGTAGAGATCAAACTAGACATGAACATTATAAATACTTTCACTACACTATTCTCTTCTGTTACATGTCAACTTTTCAAAAATCTAAATTTCATAGGGCCGTCAATGGATTTCGATTGAAATTCATTGATAGACCTAGAGAACTCCGATTGAATTCATTCCAACTCTTGTGGATTTTCTACAGTGTTCCGAAGTCTAAATATGTCCTTTACTATTTTTTAAAAAAACTAACACCATAACTTAACATATCAACGCTATTTTGGTGATGGTTTTTAGAAACAAGCACCCCATGATGTTGATTTTTAAAAATCAGCATCCTCATGATGCTAATTTTTAAAAACTAGCACCGTCGTGGTATTGATTTTTAAAAATAGCACCACCGTGGTATTGGTTTATAAAAATCAACACCACAATGGTATAGTGTAAATAAACTATGGTATTGATTTTTAAAAATCAGTACCATTGTAGTTATTGCATGTATGCAAAGGAGAGAAAAAAATTTAATTTAAGAACAAAGAAAAAAAAAAGTAAAAAGTTATTGCACGTAAAAAAAAGAGGAAAGTGAAGAAAAGATCAACTTTAACAAAGGGATAAAATAGGAATAATGTGCGCCATTGGGGCATTTTTAAAACTTGGGATGTTTTTTGGGTAATTCGAAACTTTAGATGCGCTCTTTGAGAAATAGTCGTAATAATAATAATTGAAAAAAATAGATAAACTATTTTTTTTGTAAAAAAGGCTCTAATTATTAATATTATTAACTGAAGAGTGGATAAAGGAAGAAAAGAGATCAATGGTAAAAAAAGAATCTACAGTGAGAAAAAAAATAGGAAAAGGAAGAAGAATCGACGATTACACTCGTTGTGTTCACTATGGCAACATGGCCATGAGTTCATTGTGCTTGTCTTGGCATCGAGTTTGGCTGCAGCAAACCTGCATTGGCCTAGCTTGGCCGCAAACTCACAGGGCCTAGCTTAGACTTGAGCTTCAAGCGGCCTTGCTTGGCCATTGCAAACTCACATCAGCTTGGCTTAGCCATCGCAAACATAAGCTCACAACTGCGGTATGTAGCTAACGGCATATGACCAGAAGCTTGCTAGTTTGTCTATGTGATCACGATTAGATTGTGAGTTAAACAACTCGCACCTGCCATGAGCTCACATTTAAGCTGTAGAGCGTGACCTCGTATGCATTGGATTGTCTAATTTAAGAGTAAAAAAAATCAAAAATTTTATTCAGCCCAATTAAGGCGGATAGAAAAAGATTAAAATGGATCCTTGAGATGATTTAAAATTCCTTGTTATTTATTTTTACACTAAGTAAATAAGGAAAAATTATCTGGACTCAATTCTTATGTAATTCATATTTTCTTTCATCCATCCTTCAAGCTTAAACACATTATAAGATCAATTCCCCTTGGTATCATCACATTAATTGCTGGCATTAGAATACACATGTTTTTAAACGTAGATAGATCCCAACACGCCGACAAATAATAAGAATATACCTAATGAATTTTGTTATGTACAAAGCAATCCAGCCAAGGTTTGTTATCGACTGTGTTCTTACCTTTTTCAAATGGGCATGAGCCTTCCAACCATAACAAGCACTTGATCCCCACCACCAGCATGACGACAACAAATTCTATGGATCGGGAGACATCAATTGGGCCGGCATTTCCGCTGACAAAAAACCACCGTCGAATCAGAATTCACAGCACCATAAATGACCACGCGCACCTTTCCTGCCACTCCACGACCTGCCGTCCCATCCAATCCAAATCAACCATTGTGGCACCTCATTGTTCTATGCATTCATTGCTCGTCTCTGTCAGCATCCCCACTCATCATCAAGAAGATGATCCGCTAGAATTAAATAATTATTTGACGGAGAAATGTGATCGATGGACATAAAATTTGATTTAAAATATTTTTTTTATTTAAAATATTTTTTCTTATTTTTTTAAAATCGAATCGATCGTTTTATATCCGACGCCTATTTAATTAATTATTTTTATAAAAAAAATAAAATAATTTTCCTCGATTACGGAGACGATAATCCCGTTTCTTTCTCTTTCATCAAAAGACGACAAGCGCGGAAGGGGCGAGAGAACGAGTTAAAAAAGTTATGGCAGCCCCGCTCTCGATGGTTGCTTCCTCCTCTAACAATCACAAACATCACCACCGCCACCAGAAGCAGCGTCAACAAAAGTCACCCACGCGACGACGGCAGCAGGAGGCTAACTCCAGATCGAACAGCGAGCGAGGCACTCGTCGGGAGACCGCCGCCCCCCACGTCGTCTCTTCTGACGGTCCTTGGTGCTGGAGCACCGCAGCAGTTGCTGCTTCCTCCTCACCGCCTTCATCTGCGCTCATGGACACCTCCCCCGTCGACGGCCCGGCGGGTGCCTTCTCCTCCACTTATGGTCCTTACCCCTCCAGCTACACCAAGTTCAACTCTGCCCTCAATGCCGGCCTCCTCAACCCCATGTCCCCTCCGCCGCCTCCGCTCCTAGACAAGAGCCGCTCCAGTCCAACCCTGTTCGACATGATGGCCAACGAGCAGGATTACCAGCCTCGCTCGCTAGGCGACGCCGTTCCCAACCCTCTTGGCCGCGCAACTGCTGCTGCCACCGCCGCCTCCCTACCTGCTTCCGCCCAGGAACGCTATCTCCTCCTTCAGGAGCGCGTGGCTGAGATCATCGACGGCTGCAGTCCGGGGAATCAGCTCAACGATCCCGACTCCGCCGATGTCCGCCTCACCCTTACCTCCTTCGACGGGCCTACCATCTCCCTCAATGTCCACCGCCAGGTCCTCGTCGCTCACAGCCGCTTTTTCGCCACCAAGCTGTCCGACCGTTGGTCAAAGCAACAGCGGTATCTTCCGCACATAGTCGAGATCTCCGACTGCGACGACATCGAGATCTACGTCGAGACCCTCCGCCTCATGTATTGCAGAGACCTTCGCCGGAGCCTTATGAGGGAGAATGTGTCGAAAGTCCTAGGAATCCTAAAGGTGCCGCTTTTTTCCTGCCTGCATCCTCCATCGCATCACTCTGTTCATGGATCTGACTAATTTTGCAATTTTCGGTAGGTGTCTGCGGCGATCGCGTTCGATGCAGGGGTTTTATCTTGTCTCGAGTACTTGGAAGCTGCGCCGTGGGCGGAGGAGGAGGAGGAAAAGGTGGCGTCGCTCCTGTCACAGCTCCACATCGAGAGCTCGAGCGCAGGAGAGGTGCTGAAGAGGGTCTCCCTGGAACTTGCCCCCGCGGCCGTTGCTGACGAGGGCAATGGCGGCGAGGAGGTCCTCGTCCGGCTTCTCCACGTGGTCCTGGAAGGCAAGGATGAAAAGGCGAGGCGGGAGATGAAAGGGCTTGTTTCCAAGATGCTCCGCGAGAACAGCAACAGCACCACCTTGCCGGGTGACGGCCCGGGGGCGAGCAGAGGCGGTAACGGGGACCTAAGCAAGGACTCTCTCTACTCCGCTTGCGATGGCTGCCTCCGCTCCCTCCGCTACCATTTCACTCGCGCAGCCGCCTCCGACCTCGCCGAGGCCTCCCAGATCGCTCGGCAGGCCGATAACCTCCATTGGATCCTTGACATCCTGATCGATCGACAGATCGGGGACGACTTCCTGCGGACGTGGGCGTGCCAGGCGGAACTGTCGGAGCTCCATCCACAGGTGCCGGCGATCCACCGGTACGAGGTGAGCCGGGTGACAGCGCGGCTGTTCGTGGGAGTAGGAAAAGGCCACATCCTGGTGTCCAAGGAGACGCGGTGCCTGCTGCTGCAAACGTGGTTGGATCCTTTCTACGAGGACTTCGGTTGGATTCGGAGGGCGTGCAAGGGCCTCGACCGCCACCTCATCGAGGATGGCCTCGCCAACACCATTCTCACGCTCCCGCTGGCGATGCAGCAGGAGGTGCTTCTCTCCTGGTTCGACCGTTTCTTGAACGCAGGCGACGACTGTCCCAACATCCAGAGGGGCTTCGAGGTGTGGTGGCGGCGGGCCTTCTGGCGGAGGAACGGCCACTCCTCTGATCAGCAGCCGCCGCAGTTGAGGATTGCTGCTGCAGCTGCTGCGCGGGCCTACGAAAATTCCTGCTGATTGACCACAATAGCGCAGCACGGAATGTCGCGCTTTTTAGCCACAATTTTAGTTCGATCTCGTTTGATTTTACTACTGCTACTAAGTCTTGGAGTCTCAACTCAACAGCATGCTTTGCCGTCGTCGGCCCATTCATTGCCTCGTATCCTCTTCAATTTGTGGAGGATGTCTGGCGCTGGCAGTTTGGATTCACGATGTTTTTCTCTTCCTCTTCACTAAGATGATTTGCACTTGTTCTAGTTCATCCGATGGAGAATTTGGAGCTGTATGACAACTTTCTTGTGCTCGTTATTGATTGGTGATTTCAGATCACAGTAAGAATCTGAATTTGGAGGCTAGTTCTGACTAATCGACCAAGGCATTTAATGTCCACTTTGAACCTGAAACATAGTTATTAATGATGTCCTACCGAATTGCCATTCTTGCTAAAGAAGGCAGATCGGCAATTGGTAGGCCGACTTTATGAGCGGTCCGTTTCCGGAGAAATGATGACCTGCGTTTTCTACTAGTCATTTGCTTATCCACTAAATCTGGAACATAGCAAACTAGATTTTGATGAAACTCGACACTTCTGCTGTATGCTACTATCTTCCCCCAAGGTTAGGACGACTTTAGGATCGGTCCGTCTCCTGATAAATGATGACCTAATTTTCTACGAGTCATTTGCTTATCCACTTATTCTGTAACACAGCAAATTAAATTTTTGATGAAACTCGACTCTGCTGTATGCTTCCATCTTTCCCAAATCTCTCTTTTTAAACAAAAGATAGTGGAAGCATACTGGAAGTCGCTTTCAGCTTTGAAGGCCCATCATTCATACTATTCTGGAACCGAATTTCTGAAAACATCCCAACTTTGAGGAAAGGATCTTCTATTAATTTATTAAATTACTGTGCGAGTAGATAAAATCTTAAATGAAAGTAGCTAGCCGGATCCAATGCCCCTTCGAGTGAAATTTGAGATCAAATTATGGAATAAACGAGTTGCGATGTCTAGCGAAAGAAACTGTTTTATCTATATTATTATTATTTTAAATTTAAGTATTTAATTTTATTAATCGATAAATCTTAGAAGTAATAGGTTCGATTTTATAAAAAAAATTATCGATCACTAGAATAATTTGAAAGCACAAATGAGTAGCACCCGTTCTAGCATTGTTTGAAAATTAATCCACATAATTAGGAATCGTCCCGTGAATATCTATCTGATTAATTGTAAAAGTATTTTAATTACAATTTATATTTTTATTGTTGAATGATATTGTATCCACGCCGAGCTATCCTTGAGACAACTTCGATAAGTCGGAGTTGAATCTCCGCTTTGGTACTAGCCGAAATAGAAAGATGAAACTATTATATTTGAGAGGTGTTCTAAGACAATCATCTTATGAATTATACTTATTTATTAGATAATTTTTTTTTACTAATTGAGTAAACATCTATGTGCATGATTGGATCTTAAACTCATTTACTGAAAGTTCATAATATAATTCATAACATAAGAGAACTTGTGATTGAATCACAACTAGTGAGCATCTCTATATGTATAATTATGAATGTATTGAAACAATCCCTAGTCGATGAATTGATGAGTTTGGACAACATCAATTTTGTGAGACTAACACGGATTATACTCCTTACCTTGTCTAAGCAGTCACTCCTCACTGGCTGGAGATATTGGAATGTTAAACGTGGATGTTAGCTAATGGTAACTAGTTCATTGGAGTAATCTGCCATGAGGCTTCATATGATTCTCTACATATATAGATATGTCAATGAAGATCTCATTGCAACTTAAGTGCGAGTTTCCTTCGACTTAAGGTATTCAAGTCATCTTGGTCATGAAAACTTATACTTTGACATCTTAAGTAAGCATCTCCGAAGAGGTGTGGACTCAGAATGATTGGGTACAAGGCAAAATATCCGAAAATGATTGGATAACCAACAAAGTATTCACTACTACTTACAAGGAGACGTATACACTATGACCGTTTGTCAGGATTATTACTTGAAGTTTTTGGCCAAAACATCACATGTCAAGAGTATGAGACTCTTGGACATATGCCTGAATAATTTGAATCCACAGGATAATCAAGTATATTTTGGGCTAAGTGTGACATAGTCAGCCTAGTGGGGACTGACACATAGACCATGTCCTGAACCAAGTGGATATAAGACGAGTGAAAGGAACAAGTCACGACTTATTATAGCTGCTGAAAGATATAGAAATAGTTCTGAAATCAACCTATAATTTTTCAATCAATTAGGGATTATGATGTACTACTAGGTGCCACTTATGATTGTTTCATAATTAATGGTTAATTATGGACGATCAACATAATCGAGAACCTATAAGATCACATGTACTACGAGTTTATCCGAAAGATTTAAGACGAGTTTGAGGATTGAATTTTCAGATCGAGAGAGACAAAATTTAGTTGGACTAAATGAGCGAGAAATATGCAAAGTTATTTATCGGAATAGAAGCTCAGATGGACCACATCTTTTAAAGATGTGATGAATCCTCTTTGGTTTAATAATAAACCAAATTAGTTTGGTTTGATTATTGAACCAAGTGATTTGCTTCTCTTTGGACCAAACCAAGAGCTTAATGGGCTAAGTTTTGGTTAAGGCTTAATGAGTTGGGTTTGGACTTAGGAGATGACTTGTTCTCCAAATCATTAAGGAGGTGTATAAATATACCCCTCCATAAGGAGAATTAGGGATTTGGTAGAGGAATTTTATTTGAAATAGAATTGGGTTTAAGTTTTGAAAAGAGTTTCCAAAATTCTCACCTCTCTTCTCCTTGTGCCACTCAACACCAAAGGAAGGAGTCCTTTGGTCCGCCGCTCCCTAAGCTCTGGCCATCACTCACTCGGCCATCCACCTCTAGCTGGCCAGCAGGACGCTGGAGGAGCCTTCTCCGGTCGGCCACCGCCATTCCAAGCAAGGAAGAGCCGACGGGACAGCTTGTTGTCCGCCGGTGTTTTGCCTCTTCCCGGCCTCCTCCGATCTCCATTTTAGTGAGTAAACGTTACTACCAGATCACTGACGCCTTGGGGTACTTCATACCTCATCGACAGTAAATTACGAATGCCGAATAGCGAGGAAAAAGGAGCGGACAACCCCCTTTTCGGGGTCGGACAACAAGCTTCCTTTTGGTGCTTATCTCTCATTTGGTGTCGTCTGGTTGCGTATGCCACCGGGCACCAAACTTTGTCTTCACACGCAAGACTAATAGCTTTCGTGAGGATAAAACTCATGACTTCTAAAGTCATCTTGTGGAGTTCTTGGCATGGATAAAAATAGAAGCAAGGCTCACAGTGTTGCTCGATTGATGTCCATTCCACTTCATGTGATCCGTCAAGTATAACAAGAATAAAATTTTTCCATAAAATTTTATATTATGATTATGTTTGCATGTGTTATATCTTACATGCATGGATATGTGTGTTATAATAAATTAGAATTTATTATTTATGTCTTTCGTTGTGAATGTTTTTGAAACATCTAAAAACACGCATTCGCGTCGAGCTACCCAATAGTGGTATCAGAGTCTGACCGTGCCTCGACATAATCATAAAAAGGGTTTTATGAGTCGTAGTTGGTCATAAATTAATTTTTGATTTTTTTTCTATTTTATTAAGAATTTTTAATTGTGGAAAGTTTCCTAATTTGTTAGAAAATTTCATTTTTGAAAATTTTCTGAAATATTTTAGGAAAATTTCATTTTGAAAATATTCTATAAATAATTCAAAATTTTTAATTTGAAAAGATTCTAGATTTTTAAGAATTTCTAATTTTAGAAAGTTTTCTAATTTGTTAGAAAATTCTAATTTTAAAAATTTTCTGAAATAATTTTGGAAATTTCGTTTTGGAAATATTCTGTAAATAATTCAAACTTTTCAATTTAGAAAGATTCTAAATTTTAAGAATTTCTATTTTTGAAAAGTTTCCTAATTTGTTAAGAAATTTAAATTTTTGGAAAGTTTATGAAATAATTCTGGAAATTTTATTTTGAAAATATTTTGTAAATAATTCAAACTTTTTAATTTGAAAAAATTCTGAATTTTTAAGATTTTATATTTTTGAAAAGTTTCCTAATTTGTTAGGAAAATTTAATTTTTAAAAGTTTCTAAAATAATTCTAATTTTTTTTTGAAAATATTCTTTAAATAATTCAAAATTTTCAATTTTGAAAGATTTTGAATTTTTAGAAAAATTTTATTTTTGGAAAGTTTCCTAATTTGTTAGGAAATTCTAATTTTGGAAAGTTCCTAAAATAATTGTAGAAATCCCAACTTTGAAAGATTCTGAATTAATTAAGAAATTTTAATTATATATTTTCTAATTAGTTAGGAAATTTAAATTAGGAAATTATTTCTTAATTAATTAGATTTCTTGATTGAGAATAGTTTCCTAGATAAAATATATAATTAAATTTTAAAAATTTATTTCCTAATTTAATTAAAGAAATCATGATTTATGAAAATTAGATTCTTAATCATATTCTATTTAAAAATTATATTATGACAACTATGACATCATCATGTCATATTATATGTCATGTTGATGCATTAATTATAATTATGCCATGTAGATGTATTAATAAATTTTTATAATTATGACATGATTAGATGTAATTATGTCATGTGTGCGATGTGTCATGTTATCATTTATGTCATGCGTGTGATATCATGTAGGAAATACATTTGCATGAAAAAGAAGATGAGACCTAAATCCCTTACGATAAAATATTAAAGCCTACACCTTCCATTAATATGGTAAGAACCAGAGTTTGATTTCTTGTTTGAGTTGTTGGACTAA